>CADDXX010001270.1:0-52947 GCA_902810485.1 Alauda arvensis | reverse complement strand
GATGAAAGAAGCAGGAAGGTGGGACAGAAAAAGAACAGAAGAAACCGGGCAAAGAAGACCAGGAGGAAAAATCAGCACTTCTTGCCTGGGACCAGTCAATGGATGGACTCCCTCCTTCCCTCCGCAAGGGACACCTTCAGGACAGCCTTGGACCATCTCTCTTGGGGCTGACCTGAAATTTTCTACGGATAGGAATCTAGATTTTGATTTCATAGATAGAGATAGATATAGATATCTAGTGTATAGAAATTATGTATGACCAAGTTTATCAATTATCAAAGAGAATAGGAAAATACAATCTAACAAAACAATATAGTAATAGAAATAATAGCAAAGAGACAAAAGATGTCATTCTTATGGAATGACTCCAAGTAATTCTAAAGAGTTGTTGGGGTCATGATGTAGAAGTAAGAACAATAGAGAATGTATTTTGTGTCACCATTCTCTTGTGACACAAATTAAGACTCTTACTGCCTTTATCTCTGGAAAGATTTTCAACAAATAGATCTGTTTATAACATATAGAACACATTTAGATAGACAGACTATTTACATGATCTAGGAATTGAGTTCTCTCATAGATAGGATACATCATATGTGCATCATACCTGACATAGATGATATTAGTTTTCTATTCAAGTAGAACCACATCTGGAGTTGATACCGGTGACTGAGAGAGACGGGAACCCTGATTTGCTGATCAGAATTTGTTTTTACTGAGATTTTCCAAATCCTTAGATACTGTTTTAGGAGGGTTACCAATTTTTTCTACAATGATTATCTTAAACATTACGCAAAATAACTTCTGCATTTTGCAACATCTCTTGCTTGCAGAAATTTTGGTCAATCTTCTTATTCCTTGTTGCCAGACTTGATCCAATCTTCTTGTAACCTTCAAAGCTCTGTTTGTTCCTGCCAAGGTGTCTTGCTTATCAAACTAACTGTGCTACTTAAATCCACAGCACCCTGTCCTGTGTACCCCGAGATCTCCTACAAGTCGCTGTCTGTTGAGACCCATATTCATGCCCTATATCTGCGCATGTAGGAGTGGCAAGCCGGAACCTGCTTTGATCTCATTTCAATAAAATGCAANCACAGCCTCTCCTGCCGCCTCAGCAGGCCTGGGCCATGGCAGGATGTTTTCTACCTCCCTGGATCATTTCATTTTCCAAAAACAGCCACTCAGACAGCTTTAAGCCCTGCTTATGGATGAACTCTCCCATTCCTAGCAAAACACATGAAAAGAGCACATGCAGCACATGCAGGGCCAAAGTCACCDAATGGCACCTGCAATATGCAGTTATTCCTGGCCTTTGAGAAGGGCCAACATTTAGAAGATGTAAGAAGCAGGAAGGTGGGACAGAAAAAAGAAAAGAAGAAACCGGGCAAAGAAGACCAGGAGGAAAAATCAGCACTTCTTGCCTGGGACCAGTCAATGGATGGACTCCCTCCTTCCGTACACAAGGGACACCTTCAGGACAGCCTTGGACCATCTCTCTTTCGGCTGACCTGAAATTATCTACGGATAGGAATCTAGATTTTGATTTCATAGATAGAGATAGATATAGATATCTAGTGTATAAAAATGATGTATGATCACGTTTATCAATTATCAAAGAGAATAGGAAAATACAATCTAACAAAACAATATAGTAATAATATAGAAATATAGAAATAATAGCAAAGAGACAAAAGGTTTCATTCTTATGGAATGACTCCAAGCAATTCTAAAGAGTTGTTGGGGTCATGATGTAGAAGTAAGAACAAAAGAGCACGTATTTAATGTCACCATCTCTTGTGACACAAATTAAGACTCTTAGTGCCTTTATCTCTGGAAAGGTTTTCAACAAATAGATATGTTTGTAACATATAGAACACATGTGTAAGATAGACAGACTATTTACATGATATAGGAATCAAATTCTCTCATAGATAGGATACATCATATGTGCATCATATCTGACATAGATGATATTAGTTTTCTATTCAAGTAGAACTACATCTAGAGTCGCTGTCTGTGACTGAGAGAGACAGGAATCCTGATTTGCTGATCAGAATTTGTTTTTACTGAGATTTTCCAAATCCTTAGATACTGTTTTAGAAGGGTTACTAATTTTTTCTACAATGATTATCTTAAACATTATGCAAAATAACTTCTGCTGTTTACAACATCTCTTGATCACAGAAGTTTGGGTCAATCTTCTTATTCCTGTTGCCAGACTTGATCCAACCTTCAAAGCTCTGTTTGTTCCTGCCTAGGCATCTTGCTTATCAAACTAACTGTGCTACTTAAATCCACAGCACCCTGTCCTGTGTACCCCAAGATCTCCTACAAGTCGCTGTCTGTTGAGACCCATATTCATGCCCTATATCCGCGCATGTAGGAGAGGCAAGCCGGAACCTGCTTTGGTCTTGTTTCAATAAAATGCAATCTTGGCAAATCTGGAGCATGCAAGACTTTCTTGATCTCAGCCAGACCTCTGGTGTTGGTGAATGTCCTGTGCACTTAACCCAGGCTCCTGAACAGTCTCCTTGAATGCAACCAAAATGACTGTGACCTACTGGCTCGAAACACAAATGAAGTCCTGCCACCCCCAGCCCCTCTGATCACAGAATCACAGAATGGCTTGGCTTGGAAGGGGCCTTAGAAAWGGTCTTGTTGTGGCCCTGCTGCCATGGGCAGGGACACCTTCCTTTGGTGATTTTTGGGGTGAGTTTGGGGAGACATTGAGCTTAGTTTGTTTAGTGCTTGGGTTGAATTTGGGCATTTTGGGTGGCAATTTTGGGGCAAATTTGGAGTTATTTGAGGACGATTTTTGGTTGGGATCTTGGTGTTCCAAAGCTGATTGGTGCTATTCAGGAGTGATTGTGGATCAAGCTTGGGGTGAGTTAGGGGTGACTTTGATGTGAGTTTGGGGTGAATTTGGGGTTTATATGGGCGCTATTTTGGCGCTATTTTGGCGCTATTTTGGGGGAATTTGGTGTGATTTGAAGGTGATTTTTTGCTGGGATGTTAGAGCTCCTTGCAGTTGCAGTTGGTGGCAGCTGGAGTGTGCTGCCACACTGTGAAGAAGCAGGGCCAGGAGGAGGTGGAAGGGAGAGCTGAGGTGAGGCTCTGTACCCGGGACAGGCAGGGACAGGCAGGGACAGGCAGGGACAGGCAGGGACAGGCCAGGCACAGCAAGGAGTGAGGCAGGACTGCAGAAGGAAGAGAGGAGAAGGCAAAGGCACTCAGTAGCTGCTGGCATCAATGCACAGAGCCTGAGAGCTGCTTACAGCTGCTTTTGGGGGGCGAGCGGGAGACTTGGAAAGAACAAGGCAATGGTGTGTGAAGTCTTCTGGAAGGTGCGAGAGACTTCCAGAGAATCGAGTCCTGAGATTTGGAACTCTCGGCGAGTTTGAAATGAAGCACTCTGCGTGCAGTGGCCATCTGGACTAGCACAGTGCAGAAGGCGATTTTGGGATGATTTGGGGTGATTTGGAAGGGATTTTGGAGCAATTTGGGGCTGGTTGTGTGTGATTTTGGAGCAGTTTGGGGGCAGTTGTTGCAAGTTTTTGGGGTGGCAAAGCCAATTTTGAATGTGCTTTGGGTTGAGCTTGGGGTTATTTTTGGGGCGATTTCTGGGTGGCATTTGGGGCAAGTTTGGGGGTTTTGGAAGTGAGTTTGGAGGTGTTTTTGTGTCATATATAGGGCAAATTTGGGGGGACTTTGGGGGCTCTTTGCTTGGGATCTAGGGGTTCCAAAGCCGATTTGGGTGGGATTTCAGGTGATTTAGAAGCGATTTTGGGGTGAGTTTGGGATTAGTTTGAGGTGAGTGTGGAGTGAGTTTGGGGTGAAATTGGGAGTTTTTTGTGGCAATTTTGGAGTGATTTAGGGTTGGGATCTTGGTGTTCCAAAGCTGATTTGGTGTTACTTTGATATGATTTTGGGGTGATTTTGGGGTAGGTTTGGGTTGAGTTTGTGGTTTCTTTTGGAGTGACTTTGGTGTCATTTGGGGAATATTTTTTGGGGTGGTTTTTGTGATTCTGAAGGGTGCCAAAGTTGATTTGGGAGTGAGTTTGGAGTGAGATTGAGATGAGTTAGGGATAAGTTTAGGGTGAGTTTGGGGTGAGTTTGGGGATAGTTTGTGGGCATTTTAGGAGTGATTTGGGGTAATTTTGGGGTGATTTTTTGGTGTGGATTTTGTGATTCTTGAGGGTGCCAAAGTGGATTTTGGAGTGAGTTTGGAGTGAGATGGAGGTGAGTTTAGTGTTAGTTTAGGGTGAATTTGGGGTGATTTTGATGGTTTTTTGGTGGTGATTTTGGGCATTTGGACATTTGGTGCTGGGACAYGGGCAGAAGTGCCCTCAGATGCTGTGGCACAGCCCGAATTTAAACCCTTCAAATGATGGAAAAGCTGGGGTTTCCTTAAATGTAAGCCCTGAAACTGAGGCAACAGCGAGTGTTCACCTCACCTTAAAACAGTRCAACACCAAATAAATGTGTTCTCCCCTCCAATTTAATCCCCTACAAGAGCAGAAAAGAAGGGCTTTTCCTCAAATTAAATCTCTCAAACGTTGGAGAAAGGGATTTTTTACCTCAGTTCAAATCCTTACAAAGCAGGGACAACAGGACTTGTCATGAACTATTTGAAACTTTAGCGTGTGAAGAATGCTTTTTTCCAAGACTTTGACTCATTCTTTGTTCTGAAAGTCTGTGCATGTGAACTGTCCCACTGAAGTCAGATTTCTTGCATAAGCAACTCATGGAGACGCAGAAAGGTTCATGCCTGCGTGTATAGTTTATGTTTTTGATTAGATCCTGACTCTGAGGAACTATTCTCTGTATTTATAAATAGTTTTCAAATGTGAGAGCCTGATGTCTTCACTGCAGAGGGTGAGAAATAGCTTTAACATTTTCTGTCACACTGTAAGCAAAACTAAGTTCAGAACAGCTCTGAGAGAGTGATGAATTAAAWGTGAGATGTTTAATATAGTCTGGGCTTCAGTTCATATTGTTCTTAGTCCWTTATTTATAGGAGGTTTTATATTTTACTGTAAGCGTTCAGTGYTTGAGGTCACAATTTTTCTGCTAAACCATCTATTGAACAAATAAAARAAGTCTATGTACTGTTCCCATTCCTCATATTTATCTAAACTTATCCTTAGTATTTGTTTCTCTTGTCATTGCTTTCCTGGCCTTTTTTCCTTTTGGAGTATGGCCAAGCAAAATATATATTAAWAAAAAAGARTTTTTGTTTATGAGTTTATGARTTCCCAATAGAAAGAGGTTGAAGAAAAACAGTTGAATAATATTTATAGGTGCAAAGACTACTTCAAAATTACAAAATATTAGATTAATTTSMTTTGCACAAAGGACTAATTAATTAATCCATTCATAACATATGCTTTTGTATTTTTATTTCTTAGAGTGTAAAACGTGCAGTAACAGGTTTTTAAACTTGAGAACCCCGTTTCTTGGATGCCATGTAGARCTGGGAACGTCAGGAGCCTGGGAGGATGAGCTTGCTGCAGAGACGGGACTTTTCCTTTCCCTTCAGCCAGCTGGGGGAGCACTAAGTCTGGATATTCTCCTGCAGTGCAGCCACTTCTGGTTTGTAAGTGCTTTCAGAACACCCTGATCTCAGTGAATATGTTGTCCTAAACTATGAGAAAACAGAGCTGATAGCGTTGGATATCTGTAGCTGTTTGCTGTTCATGTTTTCAGGCTGTACCTGCATATTCTAAGCTGGCTACACTGTGACTTATTGTGGTTAATTGCAGAAACTGGAGCCAGCAGAAATTTCTATAGAAAGCACTTTGCTACTTACAGGGTGGACAGTGTTTCTGGGTTTTTATTGTGCTGTTGTTTTCTGCCTTTATCTAGATGAAGGCATGTCTGCCCCTCCTGTTAGGCTACACCCAATTCCTGTGGAAAAAGGAGAGGATTTTTGCTTTCTTCCTTGGAGAATTCCTTGGCAGTGAGGAGATTATGGAACAGGTAAGCACCATCACTGCTCCCTTCCTCTGCACATCTTTAGGAAAGAAGTGTAAATCCTGCTCTTGTTTGGAGGGGAAATTGTGGGATCAGGTGTACTCTGGACTCTGCACACAGTGTCACCCTTTGGGGTTGGATGTAGACCACTAGTAGGAGTTTCCATCTTCTTGATGTGTTTTAGACACTAAGTTCAGTGTTGTAAGAGTGAACATTTCACTAGAGTTTAGAGACTAAMAGACAGAGACCTGAACTCTCAGATTCATGAATGGAGTTGGATGCCATGAGTTTCTCTGACAATCACTGCCCTCAGCCATTTTGGGTATCTTCCTGGGTGACACATATTTTACAGGATGTAATGTTTTTGGACCTGTATCTCTCTACTGACAGCAGTGGGAGAATCAGTGCACACAGCAGGACTGGGCCTGGGTGAGGCCAGGACTGCACCCAGCTGCTCTTCAGTCCCTGCTTGATGTTCTCAGGCTCAGTCTCCACAAAGCACTGCTGTAGGATTTGCCTCTTCYAGGCTACAAGAGGCTGAGTGCTGTTTGTAATTGCTTTCTAATTTACAGAGCACAACATGGTTTTGCTTTAAGCACACAGAGATAAAAAAAGAGYTTTTTAATTGCAATTGGAGCGAATCATAATAAGGAAGTTGCTGGCAGTAGTCCTTCTGGTGTAGAGAAATCTTGGATGCAGTGATTTAGAGAGTGCATTAAATTAATCACAAGTTCCTAGAAGTTAATATTAACTCAATTAGACTGAAATCACCCTTATGTTTTATTTTTGGAAATCCATTAAATAACAATATTTGTGCTCATGTTCAGTTGCATCAATTGTCTTATGATCCATTTTGCTTGCATCTTTTTCTTTCCACAAGTCCTTGACACCCTACAAATTATTAAAGAGAGCAGTCATGCATATAATTATAATGCTGTCTAAATCCTTAACAGGATTGAAAAAAATCACCCCTGTAGCAGCATCCCATTTTTGCCTCAAGACCTGCAACTAATAGCTTTCTGTTTTTTTCTGGGGTTTTTAATACAATTTTCTCCTTTTAAATCTTTGTTTGTTGATTATTTATGACTGTCATGAGCAGACATTGCATTTTATATTCTTAAATAGTCATGTCAGTGTATTTACATAGATTAAAAAATCTGGCCTATGATTGTCAGTATCATTATCTTGGTGAGCAGTTTGAGGAAATATTTTTTTCCCCATCAACCTTTTAATTTGCATKTAAGAGGCTATATAAACATTGATATGATTTTGATATCTTGTCACTTATGAAAGGTTCTCCTCCCACCAAAAAAAAAAAAAAAGAAAAGGACAAAGTTCTTATGGCAAGATAAGATATCCACTGTCACAGAAAAGCATTATTGCTTGTCAGTCACTGCATTGTTTCTCAACATCTGCTCTAGGTTTGAGCACCTGTRTATCCAACTTTCATTATTCCACAGCTGTTTTGAACAGAGAAATGTCCTTTAGTGACATTTCAAGTGCCATAATCCTATTTGCATTGATGTGCGTAGCTCACATGGTGCTTAATTTGTTTTCTGTTCAAAATAATGTCCTTTTTGCAAAGTTTAGCTTTGGATATGGAGAAATACAAGGGTGTCAAATGCCATTCACAGACTTCAAACTAACATCTGCCCTGGAGCTCTTGAGGAATTGGAAATGGAGCTTAGCTTTGAGTGCTTGAGTTATGGTTGTTGTTGCTGAAGTGGAGGGTTTAGCTCATTCAATTCTTAGTTCATCTGTCAAAAAACTGTTGTGACAACTTCCAAATTTTCAGCAGGAAAAAAATTATCAGAGTTATGAAGCTATCATATGTTTTAATTTGGAAATATCAGTTAGTCACTTTCTGAAAAGACTGGAAAATTCTATTTTGTAAAGTTTAATTTGAATAAGTGTATTCAGAAAGAGTCTGTTCTAGCTGATAGTGCAGTGGAGCCTCTGAAAGGCTCCAGTTAAGGCCTAATAGGCATGGCACAAAAGATGTGGTATAAATTTAGCAAAAGAAGTTAACAGCAGAGTGCAAAAATCCCAGATGGCACCAATGAGTTTAWCCCCTCTKCACTCAGTGATGTGAARTSAGTCTGCAGCAGCACTAGTTCCCAKGTGTTCATGTAATTGTGRGTATAAAATCTAATGAAGCTTCTGAAAGCAGAATTTTACCTTTTGTTATTCATTTTTGTTTCCCCCCATTGCCATTTTTGGGTCAACAAATTCAGACAGAACAAGAGTGGAAGCAGTTCTGGTACAAATATTAGCATTRCATATTACTATTGAATATGTGAAATATAGGAGTGGAAACATTCCCATTGTATATGTAGATGTGAGTAATTTTTTTTAAATTTTTTAATGGTTTTGGCTGTTACATGTGCTTGCATGTGAACATTRGTTTGTGTAAATCAAACCTCAGGTGCATAAAGGCAGTAACAAAACTCCAAAGGGAGGCTCCCTCCTCTCTTTCTGATCTTAATTTTGATCTTAAAAAAATCCTGGAAGTTAAAATTCAAATCTTTTAATTATTGTGTCAGGAAGGAGAAAGAAATAGAAGAGCAAGTGATCTCCAGCCTCTTTCTTTCATCCCAAATTTTGTTTAAAAACCTGAAGGTGSTTCTCACAGTATTGCCAAGTTAACCTACTTCAAAGGGATGCCCAGGATTTATAGTATTGATTCCCTGGAAACCTAGGCTGAGTCTCTTTTTTCAAAATGCTGCCTTCATTTGCTTACTGAAGATCTTCTCTATTTATACGGTACATGTTAGATAAAGAATCTCTATGCTTATTTTAGATATACCTCCCATTTTTGTTACAGCTTGATTACTTCTGGTAAGTGCTGCTAGAGCAGAACCTCAAAAGCAGTCAGTGTCTTACTCTGTGTGAAAAAYGAGGTTCACTTTCATGGTAAAATTTAGTACATTTAATAAAAAGACAATAGGAGACAGAAAYARAGTAAAGGGTTAACGGCTGGGTGCTTGGCATAGAGCCGAGAGCACCTTGTTACCTTAGGAGATAACTCTTAAATGTTTTTACATCAGCCTGTTGCATATTCATAGYCCCTTATGCATATTCAAGCTTTTCCAGGAGCTGTTYAGCATGGCCACTCCTTAGGCCCGCCTTTTTAGAGCGTKCGTGTTTCTTGGTTGTGGTTTTATTCTCTCCTTCAGTTTGGGCTGTGSTCCRTACTTTCTTCAGATGGTATATCAATATGCCATTRAWAATTTGGCATATYAWTAAYAGGGTGCTCCTCATATGCTCMCTGAATGTTAYCCCAACTAAAYAGGCAGTTYAATTRCAAGCATAATTATCCCACTACCAYGTCTAAGCAAAACCATAAAAACCATATCTTCACATCAGTTATTTTAACATTATACACACAGCATTCATCTTAATGTTTGCTAAAAGCCAACTTTATAATATGTATTTGTAACACTCTTCTTCTTCGGAGTTGCTGTCAGAAACTGCATGYAGTCTAAATATCCATGCTCAGCCCACTGTTCCAGGGCTGTCCATAACAGGACATGTTTTTCCAGTTCTTCATTTTAAAAGGGAATGTTTTCTGTTAAATCCCTTGCATGCGACTCRCAGCACTGTGACCTGAGGCAAATGTTTGTCTCCTGTTTCGTAAGAGGGGCTGGCTCGTGGGAGAAAGCAAACCCCAGAAAAGGGAGACCTGCGTGCCTTGCAAAGGAAACTGTAACATAACTTTATCTTTGTTTTACTGTCAGAATGTAAACCTAAATCTAAATAGGGTCTGCACAGGTTCTGACATAGATACATTCATTATTTATAATGTAGATGTTGGAACTTTTGTCCCCTGGTCCGAACCTTACTGTAGTGAAATTCTCAGAACTGAGTAAATGGGCTGAATTCAACAGCTCCTGAAAAAATCGAGTAGACCATCTTTTTGTGCATGAGGGCAGGAAACATTTTTAGGAGTTGCTGCCTTTGCCTTTCTGCAGTACTGCACCCAGGGCACCTCTGGGAAATGCAGAGATGTTGGCAGAAATATTGTTTTGACTGCTCAGCAGCAAACCAAGGGGAGAATAAGTGCTGGCATAAATAAYAACAGCCCTGGTTCTGCAGGGGCTGGAGCTGAGCCCTGCTTTGTCCTTGGCYGCAGTTTCAGGCTTTCCCTTGGTGCCTCAACACTCAGTGTTTGAAACAGGGACCTGCAGGTTGGGTTTGGCAGCCAGGCCTTTCCATGGCCCCCCTGGCAGCCGGGAGGAGAGCATCTTCCCAGCTTTCCTGGCCACTCTGAGCAGCTCTGCAGCTCTCTGCCTGTGCTTTCCGACACAGCTGCAGATGCTGGCCTGGGGGATGTCTGCATCTATCCCCAGGCTTCTCTCGGGAAATGGCCCAGCTAATTTTAGAAGCAAAAACAGTCAAAAGAGGCCCATTGCAAATGCAGCCAGAGCACCTCCCCTCTAATCAGCACTGAAATCTGATTGATGCTACAGCCTTTCCTTAGCAGAATGTTTATTGCTCTTGAAGGGGGTGGGCAGAAAAACAACGTAAGAGATTTTTTAGGAGGCAAACATAAGTGAACAGAAGCTCTTTAAATATGAGCTTGTGGGAACGGGCAGACTGCTGCAATCTATCATGGGGACAGAAAGGCCAGACGACAGCTTTTGGAGTACATGGCATAAAATCAGATGGGGAGAGAAGAAACTGTGGTACTTTTTGCCTGACACGACCTGAGGAAAATTACTGGCTGTTGTGCGGCTCTTGCATGGYTGTTTCAGGCATATCATGTTCTGCAGTGATTAAAATACAACTTCTGGTGACAGCACGAACCCAAATGCCCTTCTGAATTGTGTGCAAAGTGCAACAGTTGTTTCTTCAACCCAGGTTGTGTTTCAGAATATGCTTCAGCAACTGCTTTTTAATGCATTTGGTTCCTATATTGTTGTGCTGAATGAAAACACGGCAAGCACAAAATCTTGTGGCAATATACTGTTTATAAGGGGGAAACATCTTGTCAGGGTCTGTGGGTGCTGCATGGATTCACATCATACCAGGAAGGTAGGGAAGGCAAAATCAAAAGTATGCACAGGTTTAAATCTTTCATCTAAACTCTGCAGCACAAATGGAATTTTTTTTTTTTCAGTGAACAGCTGCCTGAGAAAGCATTTTGCTCCAGAAAAAGAACTAGTGGTATTTTCATTATTTTCTTAGCAGGGCTACCAATGAAGGCTCTTTTCTTCCTTGCTTACTACAGGAGCCTGGGGCATGAAAAAAATGAGAGATTCTCATCCATTTTCTGGTGTCTGCTTTCAATAGACCTTAACCATGCTCTTTTTCACAGAGGATGGGGTGTTTTTGCAGTATTTTGTCTTATTTGAGTCTTAGGTAACCATAATAAGACTTGAAAATGCTAACTAGCTGCAGGCCTGAGAAACTTTAACCTAAATAGAGTAGACCCGAGACTGATGTATTTGGACCTGGCTTTAAATGCTCACAGTTTGGGCTAAATATTATAACTGAAGATAAAAGGTGTTGCATTGTTTGGAACTGTAAAAGTGCATTTCTCCTCTGATTGCTACATCTGAAAGAACCAATTCCCTCTTATTTTTGGTAGGATGGTACTTCCTGGTCTTCCTTGTAGCTTCAGAAAAAGAGCAGTTTTTCTCTGTATGAAATATCTGCCACAAACCTAGTGCCATTCTAGAACATTTTGTTACAGCTCATTGTTCCTCCAATGTCATCTTTGGGAAGACTTTGTTTCTCTCTTTAATCTGGGCCAAAATGAACTTTGGTGAGTGATTTCTTGCATGATTTTAGTTCTCAGAGCACAGCTGATAGGAGCAGCAGCAATCATGTAACTTACAACTTGTYAAAACTCTCTGCTCTAGTGGGTTTTACCAAGCTCTTGCCATAGATTTTAGTGGGAACAGATGAGCCTGTGCTGAAGGCTTCTGACAAATCCAACCAGGAACTTTTTTTGAGAGCTGCAGCACCTTTTTGAGGATGTATGTAAAGATCTAATGTGAGGCACAGAAGTGAGAGCCCTCAGGCAAGGAAACTGCTCCATTGTTTGTGCTCTCCAAATTACTTTAGGGCTCAAGTCACTTCGGAGCCAAAAACAATCAGATATTAGACCTCTGTGAACTTGTGGATGTCAGACCTATTTTGAGAAATTGGAATACTTCATCATAACCACATATTTGGCTATGATAGCATGTGTGGCCTCAATTCAAAGAAATTGTAAATACTGCCATTTATCCAAATTATTGTTCCCTTGCTATGTCTAAACTTCAAAGAAAAACAAAGTTTCTTAATAGTTTGTGTGCTGCTATAAATAATATTTCTCTTTATTGCATACTGAGAAAAGAATAGCATTCCATGAGTCATACTTGTTGTGGGGTCTGTGGAGAAAGCTCTCAAAGCTTTATGAGCTTCMRCAATGTGCAAAAGCCATAAGGATTAATGATGATCTCTCTGCTAAAGTTATCTTCTACATTTGTGGGGGGTTAGATTTGGTTCTTTTTTCTTTTTTACYTAYAGAATTTCTTCCCATGRGTTGCTRGGGGACTAACTACTCGATGCTTATCAGTCCTTGAGCAAAAGAYAAAAGRAATGGCCAGAGGWGAGAAGGGAGGATCTGGCTGCACTTTTGTCTCAGTGAGYTTCCCTGGGAGGGGGAAGATAACTATTAATGCTGTAGCTGCTTGTTTSTTTTGTTATACATRTTAGTAAAGAACTATTATTCCTATCCCCATACCTCTGCCYGAGARCCCCTTTAATATTRTAAATTATAATAATCCAGAGGGAGGGAATTTGAATTCTCCATTCCAAGGGAGGCTCTGGCTTTTCCCTGGTGGATACTTGGCTTTCAAACCAAGACAACATTGTAGAACATTTATCAATTAACTAATTTATTAAAGATTATTGGTCAGTGGTTATTTTAAGGGCTGCTGAGACCATCTGCTGTGCTGACTTAGAAGAGCTTTAGCAMTTTGGAAGTTATGACTTCAGAGGTGAATGCTGCAGGTTCTCCTAAAGATTAATAACTAAAACCTGTATATATTTCTGGGAGACAAAACAGGTCCTGTTTCCTTGTCATTGAAACTAACATAAGTATCATGGATTTTTATTTTTCTTGGTTGCAAAATGATAAAAAAAGTCAAGAAAAAAAACACTTTTATAGTTTTCAGATTTCATATTATTTACATGAAAACCAACGTGAAAGTTATTTCTGTAGCAGAGCAGAAGGGATTTTTTTTTTACAAAGTTTTTTCTCAGAACAGTGTTTCTGATTGAAATTTGTATGATGAGGTAGAATAGAGCTTTCAGTTGGTTGAGGTATTTTTGTTTCTTGTCTGGAGGAGAGCAGAAGGAGGAGGAGATGCAAGAGAGAACTAAGAYAAGAATTTGTCAGTATATTTAAAGAGCTCAGTCATAGAAATCAAGTGCATCTTGTCCTGGTCTTTCACTTAGAAGATGAGGATAAAATATGGAATCACTGGGGTCAGAACAGATCAAGGGCAAGGGAAGCCAAACCCATTGTCAGCAGCTATGTTTCCAAATACAGAATGGTTTAATTGTCTTCCTTGTTAGGCCTGTTTTTTTAGATTTAAAAATAGCCAAGATTACTCTTTAATCAACACTTGCAAATTATGATCTGGCAGTGGCCTGTGCTGAGCTTCCTGCATGTCTGTGCTGTTTGGGTGGTCACAGATTTATGAGTTATTCTGAATGCCTGGMCAGCTGGCAGGAAGGCCACTGTTCTTTTAGGCACATAAAGAAATGCCAGTTGTGGTAGTGACAAAACTGAAACTTGGGTTGTGCCCTTTACCTCCCCTCATGGCTAAAATACAGGGAAATACCACAATATATTGACCTTTTTAGATTAAAATATTTCAAATTGATTTGAGTTTACCAAAATCAGAGATTTAGACCATGGTGGTCTAGAAGGTGCTGTCCTCCACTGCTTTTGGGGGGAAAACTGGCCAGTGATTCCCAAGGTATTTTCAGGAGTTGCTAATTGGTCCAAAAGAATTCTGCCTACCCCTTGAGATTACTGTATTCACACATGTGATAATGTTTCAGTGCTTCTCCTATTTATACTCCCCCTTAATCTTTTTATGTAATTAAATGAATTGTTGTTTCTCTAGGTGTTGAAAAATAAATAATTTCTTGCTAATGGGCATTAGCATGATTGGGCAAAATTTAATTGAATGTCTATCTGAATCATTCTGCTAGTTTTGATGCCTTAAGTTTTAGCTTTCATATTTTCCAGATTCTGTACTGCATTAGTATAGGATTCTGAACTTCATATGAAGTGTTAGCAAGTTCTCTTCAGTGTACTTAGACAAAATAATCCTTTTCCAGCCCCAGAACCAAGGACACCATTGCAGCTTCAGGCCCAAGAAGTGCAAACAACAGCGAATTGAGGAGAGCAATCTGGGAGGATGGGACTGCATCACCTGAAGCTGTAATTAGACAATTAACCCCAGTATGTAAATGGACCAAAATTTATAGAAGTATGAAAATCTGTGACCTGTGGTCCATCTTGGGTGGAACCATAGCCAGGCTCTGGTGTTGCCCAAGGTGTAGCCTTTGAAGGCTTTATAATACACACCTATTTTATTCCCTTAACACTGTCTAGCCTCTGTTCTTGGTAGCCTCTCAAGGCATCAGTTTCAGTGGAAAAAACCTCATAAGAATTTGTAACTGAACTGAAACTCTGCTGATTAAAAGCAGCTGATGACCCATGAACAAGAGATATGCCATTATGCATGTTTATAATGTCCTCTGAAATGGAACAAGACATTAAATGAGAAAATGTCTGGAGGGAAGAAAATATTGCATTATCTCTGCATATTGTATTGTCATCTTCAAAAATGACTCTGAAGGAAGAATGAGTTATTTTGGAAATAGAGAATGTAATGAAATATCCATRAAAATTCTGAAAACTGGATGGTTGCAGTGACTGCTATAAATAGGYTTCCATAAGCCCAATGAGGGATTTTGGTGAAATGTCCCAGTGCTGATTTGGGCAAGTCATTAAATATTTTGGGAGATGGGATTGCCTGAGTTTGAGCTACTGGAATACTCAAGAATCCTTAAGTCACAACAAGTATTACAGTGTGGTCCTTATTTTGGCTACCATTGCCCCTCCTGCATCTCTTCTTTCCCACGTCCTCTTGTTTGTAACTTCTTGTGCATTGCAGAATAGTAGAAATACCTGCACCTATTGTACCTTTGTGCTTGATTAAAGCAAATTATACCAGAGGGGCAGTCAGAAGAATGTCTTCATAATCTGGTAAAATATTCTCAAGAAGAGAAAAGGTAATCCCTGTGAAGTGASTGTGTTTCTAAAATAAGGAACAACTAACTAGACTCGAATGGTTCTTCTCAAAGCTGAGCTGCTCATGGAGCTCATCTATCATTTCCATCAACTTCATGGCAAGAGGAGTTGTGGAGAGAAATGCTCAATTACAAGATTTCTCATCTTGCCCTGTGGCTTTGTGCCAGTAACCCTGCTATTAGGTAAGGGTTTTTGCTTCAGCTCTGGWCTTTAGAACTCTGACATGCAGTGACAGGGACACTTGTAAGCACAGATGAGAAAATTAGTAGCGTCCTACTCACATGAGTATTAGTTACTGCTCAAAATACTTTATGGGACTGCTCAGTTTTGTTTTCTCTCCCTCAGCTTGAAAAGTTCTGATATTTCTTGGTCTCTATTGTTCCATACTATTTATAACCTGTAGCTACCCAGATCAGCTCGCTGTAGCTCCCTTGCTGCATAAGAAGAATGTTATTGTCGCCTTTCTGTCTGAAATGGCCCTCGTGTGCTTTCTCTTCTCAGTTTCCTCTTATTATTCTCCCTCAGATCATTGTCTKGATGCTATTTCTAAAAGTAATGTATTGATTTCCTGTCTCTATCCTTGTGTTTTGATTATTAAGATGATAAATGTTTTAAGATCGTCTGTCATTTATTACCTATAACGTATCTCTCCTACAAGACAATTGCTACCCYGAATTTAAGAGCTGAATCACAAGCCTAATAACACCAGAACAGCCATTAAACACCCCTGTGTTCTTTGTTTCATTATTTCATTACTTCATTTCCAAGGTGCTGGTAACAAAGGACTATTTATTTTCCAGGAACAGTGAGATGATGATTTGTATTTACCTCTCTGAAATCAACATCCACTCAGTGTCTGTCAGAGAAACAACTCCTAAAAAGAAGCTGCTGTAACAAAAATATCCATCTTATTTAATTTGTTTTAGCTCATAAATYAGATATGTGCAAAGCCTGAAAGTTTCAGGTCCATAACTATGCTACTTCTTTACCATTCAGGCTTCAGAATCAAATGATTCGAAGTCAAAAGTTGACTGCAGCTCATGAGTTCATGAGGTTTAAACTCTTCAAGCTTTTGAAACCAGTGTTGTTTTCCTACACAGAACCCTAAGCCAGACTAGGTTTCTTCAAGCTGGTAAACTGTCACWTGCTTTGATTTGAAAGGGAATGGTTTGCACTTTTGTTTGCTTTAGAGCCAACTTTGAGTGTGTGAGAGCTCACACACCTCTGCTGCTGGGGGAGCCTCCTGCCCCAAGGACAGTGTCCTCACTGCAATGTATAGATCTTGTCTTTGACTCCAGCTGAGTATCTCATGTTTCTCTGATTCTGCTGATGTGCTGCAGTTAAACTTCCCTGGAGAAAGGCAGCCAAGGCTTGTCCTGCAGAATTGTCTGGTCCTTGGGGACATTGTAGGGGAAAGGGGCWCATGAGCAGCTGAAGGCCCATATGAATCTGGGGGTGTGGAGAGAAATGGAGCTATGAAAAAGAAAACTGKTGAAAGTCATGGACCACAAGAGTGAGGAGAGGTGGACACTGCTCCCTGTGAGCTTGGCATCCCAAAGTCTCCAGCTGGAGGCAGAAGCTGGCATGCCTACACCCAGTGTCTGAAGGGCAGTGTAGCAGTGCTGAACTCAGCACTGAACTAAAGTGCTGAACTAAAGCCTTGCTTAAGGATGTCATCTAAAGAGTCAAAACAAAAGCTAACCCAGCCCACATGTTGGAACATGGCTGGATACCATTGACTTGAGTGGAATTTCACTCCAGCAGAGCCTTACTCCAGTCATGATCCTGTATTCGGAAAGATAAACATGAATGTATGCTTACATCCTGAACACAAGTTATTCGTGGGAGATAAGACAAGAGAAAGTAAATATAAGTCATTCTATAGACCAGGATGCCAGCTGACCTCATGTTTTGTCAGCTCACTTCCCAATATTTGCTCTGCTGAAAGGAAAACTTGAGTATTTCTTTGCTATGTTTGTGAATGGATTGGCGTGTTCTTCTTTAAGCTTGTCTGTCTCGGCTCTGCAAACAAGATAAGGAGTGATTASTGCACCCTGCTGACTGTGTGGACACCCCAGCTGCTCCCACCACAGCCCAGCCAGGARCAGGGCCAGAGCAAGGTTCTTGATGTGCACRGTGTGTGAAAGGATCTGCAGGGAGCTGAGGATGTTTATCCAGCCATAAAGAGAACAGTGTGTGTGTGACTCCATAGAAAACCCAATATTCTGTTTATCAAAGGAAGTCCTTTGATTTTTTTATGGAACCAGTCATCCTTGCACTTGCATCTTTGGACAAGAGAAAGAAGGARCAAAAGTAAAAATAGCTGCAGTATCAGACTTTCTTCCTGAAAGCTGCTTTGCATGGGGGTGGTTGAAAGGCTGGGCTYGGATGGAGAGATGTAATTGTGTGGTCAGGGGCTGGGTGGGAGCTCTGCTTTATCTCTGAACAATAGAACAATTTCCATCTGCTTGGTTGGACAGTACTTTTTCTGACAATACTTGGCATAGTGTTGACACTAAAACTGCAATTTTCCATTGTTTTTTTTTTGACCCTCAAGTAACTTGGTTTATGGGCAAAAATTTACTACCTGCATGCTTTGTATTTAATGGAACTGGCATTCTGCCACAAACTGGATTTTCTGCTGCATTTTCTTTAGGAAGAGGAAACTCCTGTGTATGTAGACAGCTTCATTGWTTTCTAGTGAAGCCTTGCTGAGTGGCACCAAAGGCTGATGTCCTGGCCACTGGAGATGGAAGCTGTAGGGTTCTCTCTCCATATCAGTGGTTTCCAGATCCATAATTCACATGGAAAGCTGTGTCAGTTTTAGGCCAGTGAAAGTCATCTCAGGATCCCAGGAGTCACAGAGCATTTTTTTCCACCTGGTGTATAATACCAAATAATAAATATTCCAAAAAGCCCTACCAGGGCTGTAGCAACAGCAACGCAGGGGCTGTGATGCACATGTAGAGCTTTGCAAATGGTTTTATTCATGGGCTTGGGGTGGAATAAAGCCACATTGCCTCTTGCTCAAGGGGGCTTGGAGTGGACATTTCTCCAAGAAGAAGGAGCATATTTGGGCAGTGGCTTTGCAGAAAGAAAATGTGCAGGTTGAAGTTGGTTCAACCACAGAGCACAAAAAAAAATCCTTTAAGGGAAAAAAAACCCCAAACTAAAATGTCATAATTTCATCATTTTGCTAGTTTTAAGCTACTATTCCCTATGAGAACCATGGTAGCATTTTTTGCCAATTTAATGGCAATAGTAAAGTTACTTTAGAGACTTTACCTACACACTTTTATACATGCTGCAAAGTTATTGGACCRAAATGCAACCCCTGACATCTTTGAAAGGCTTTCTTCTAGAAATAMAAGCCAATGCCTTTTTATAGTAACATACTGACAGGGATAATTTATGTATTCTACARTATAGAAAATGCTGCAGGCAGTGCTATTTTTAGCTGTGTAACCTTTAAGCATATTTAACTATATAGTAGGAAATTGGATTTTAACAGGTGAATAACTTAATATAGCAAAGCAGATGAATTACAGATGTGGACAATGTCTGTCCAGATCTCTGTTTTTTCCTGGCTCTAAATTATTCATCTGGGATGGCCAGAAGCCAGCTATGGGGATTATTGATAAAAGTGAGTTAAGAATAGATTAGAACATCTCTCTAGTGCAGTATAATGTTTCTCTGTTGACTKCGTTATTTTCCATCTTCCATTAAGCACTGCAAGCCAGACTTTTTTAACCCAATTTTAAACTATTCATGTTCTATATACGTAATATTATTATAAATGCTTGAGTTCCTTGTTTGTAGGGCAAGGGGTGCTCTTTTAAAAGACATAATGTTATAAACAACAAGACAAACATTTCAGCATTTTGCTCAGGCATGGATTTTCTGGAGAAGCAAAACTTTTCTTCAAAGTCTTGCCAACTGTCAGAGACTAAAATGTGCAATACCCTTTTATTTTAGTTGGTGCTGCCAATGCCATTCTCCTGTCAAAGTGTTAGCTCAGCTGTGGGTTTGTGTATTTTTTCTTGTTCTCTGTCACTTTTTTCACTATTGCTCTTTATTTTTAATAAATCTAGGTTACTGAGAAGATTGGAGTCTTTGGCCTGTACAAAAGATGAAGAGATGGAGGTACATATGGGGAATTAATCTGAAACATGGTAGTGGAAAAAGCATAATTYCTTCTAAAACACAGAATAAATGGGGTTTACTCTGCAGCTGTGCAACGTAGGTCTAATAACTTTAAAGTAAATAAAGTAAATGAAGACTGTACAGTGATGTAGGAAAAGTCAAGTGACTCTGTCCCTATGAAGGTCATAAGGGTGTTTTCCTATATGAACATAGTGTTTTGCTGCATTTGAAATTCATTTGAGGCTAAAAGAGGGGGAAAAAAAAGAAAACAAAAAAGAAAAAAGGTTTTACTAATGAGGAAACAAAAAGGTGTACAAATAGAGTCCAAAATCTTGAAGTTTATTTTGGAATTGAAGTATTTTAGTCTTTGGTCACATTTCTCACCTGTGTTGTGGTGGATAGCTGTAAGGAAGGAGTGATAAAAACAGTAACATTGAATAATTCTGGTGTTCTGAGAAATGTGGAGACAGGACAGCAGGCAATAGCCAGGTGAGCACTAGAGACTAAACATTCAGCTCTAAACTCTGAGCTTGCCTTTTTGGGTCATCAGTGTAAATTTCTTAAGTCTTCTTCCCTGGTGTGTAATGAAGATCATTTTCTCATCTATATTGTCAGAATTATTTATTTATTGCCATGAATGCTTTTCTCAGTCCCAAGATGAAAGTTTCCTGTTGCATTCTACATTTCCACGTGACTTTTAACTGTAAAACAAACAACAGTTCACCAACTTTGCTGGTAATTTTGGAGAACTATTGTCCTAAACTTCTTTCCTAGCATCTTTCTGGCTCCTATCTTTCTCCAGCTCTAGATTTCTGAGAGCACATCTTTCTGATTGCACATGTTGGGTAATTTAGTCATGGAAGGGTTTGACTTTAGATGAGTGGAAGCTGAGGTACAGGTTGCATATAGGAAGGTACTGTTTTTAAAATGTCCAACCACTTTATTTTTATTGCTCCTGGCTTTGCATTTGTGTGTAGCTGGAAAATACTGAGCAGTGGTGGTGCCTCTCACTGAAATGTCATTACCATTGCAGTCATTGTTTAAATAATAACAATGACTTCAAGAGAAGGAGGTTTGGTAAGTGGGGTCTCTGTGGGAAATGGAAACTGAATGATAAAATGATCAAACATGCACAGTGTTTGTAGAGATCGTGCAATAAATTATCAGAGTTAACAAARTGTAATCACAGAAACAGAAGAAAGTTGGAAGTRGAAGATAGCTCCAAGCATGGTTTAAAGCTGATACTGTGTCTCAGATGATTTTCCTTTTTCCATTTGCTAATGTGATAACTTAAGATACAGAATCATATCATTGTACACATGAGGTTTTTAAGATTACTGTTGTTATTTCACTAAGTCTGACTATTTCTTATTTCCCTTGTTATTCTTCATGTTCCTGCCAGGCTACATCTTGATGGCCAGGATAAGATTTTGGAGGTGTTCAATGTTGTTTACAGCAGCAGCTTGTTTTGCTGCCTTTTCTTCATCCCTGCCCTGCCTCTTCTTCCCTAAGGCCTTTCCTCTGCTCACTCTTGGCTGGGTASTCCTGCCCCATCCTTGAACGAGTTCTGAGCTGTAACTGAGCTAATTGTATTTCTAACAAAATATAAAATATAGTGAAACCTTTTTCCTGGATCATTTTCTGTCCTTTCAATGAATTAAAACAGAAGGGTTTGATGAGTGCTGGAGCCCAGCTGGGCAGGCTGGCTGAGAGCAGGAGGAGGGCTGGGAAATGATGGTCTGTGCAGAGGGATTCACCAGTTCTGTCATGACACCCAAGTCCTCCTGCCATGGTGGCTGCTAGCTTTTGTTGTGCTGAGCAATATGGTCAGTGCAGGTAGTTTGGGGAGGCAGGGGGCCCAGGAAGCCTTGAATTGCTGCCCCTTTGGATAAAAAAGGGCCTGGGGACCTGTGGCATAGCCAGGTGAGGGACACTTGGGGACACAAGGAGCTGATGGCYCCAGACTYAGCCTCAGGTGGATTGTGAGGATRTAAAAGCCCAGGGTCTCCTTTGCTCWGGGTCCCTCCCTTCTCAGAGACATCAGCTTAAGCTGTTGATTTCTCCTTTATTATTGCACCAAAATGAAATTGCTTTAAGGATCAGGACATCTGAGATGTTGCTTTGGGGAGCCTGGGGCCAAGCCAGGGAGGAAAACCTGGTGTGGCTGTGTGAGTGTGGGGGGAGCTGGGGAGGGACCTCCATCCCAGCTCAGGTGTGAGTGACAGAGTGGCTCCTGGATGGTGGGGCAGGGAATTTTCCTTAATAGGAACTTGTCCAGAACACAGCAGTTTGGTGAAAATGTRGAGTTCTGAGGGTCTGTGTCAGGATTAATCAGCCTGAGCCAGCACCAAGCCCTGTGGGGCACAGTGGAAAACACTTGTCTTCTTAACCTTGGCACTTTTGTCTCCTTGGCACTGTTGTTTCCTTTCCCCCTGTATGAAAAAATTTTCTCTTCCTGGACTTTGCATTGTGTTTCCCTGAAAGGTTTCAATCTCCCTCATGGAAATTATGCAAATGTCACTGTGCGCACGTAAAAAATCTGACAATGGCACAAAAAGTACGGGACCAAAATAGGTTTTGCTAAATAAATAAATTAAAAAAAAAAAAAAAGGGTCTGTGTAGCAATGAGAGACCTCATTTCCCTGTTACATATTCGAATTATTAGGAGATAATTCTGTTTATCAGTCTGCCAAAGTCTCTTTTAAAAAACGATTTATGCATTTTAAAAGGAAATGCGTGTACAAATTTAGTGACTATGATGAAGTAAAAAACCTGGGATGCAAAAGCAGATTCATTTGCTGCCCCAGATCTTTAACAAATGAAGGGGTTTGGTTCATGCTGCAAAACAAGCTGACCTTCTAGCAGGGGCCAGGCATGAAGCTTTTTGCCAAAGGTGAACGGTTTGAAAAACTGCGTGTGTGTGAAAAGGGAAACAGTGGAAACTATTCCGCACTTGGAGCGTGCCTGGGCTCTGGAAAACAGCTCTGTAAAAATGTCAGCCTCTGACTGAGGAGGTCTGTTTTCTACGTGTGGCAGCAGGCTGAGCCTGTTGCCTGCGTGCAGGTTGTGTGCACAGCACGGTCGATATATTGGTGTTGGGGCTCTGGTTGCTTGGTGCTTCACAGCCAACAGCACAKGCAGCAGATGCTGCCCCAGCCCTGGCCATAAGTGGAAGTCTTGCTTTGCAGACTTTTCTCTGTAGATCTCTTCCTGATTCACCCTTGCAGGTGTCTGCAGTGCCACTGGTCCCGGCAGAGTTCCTTTTAGGGGTGTTTTTGGAAAGCTGGGGCTCTGCAGTGCAGACCTAGAGGTCATCCTGCCTTGTGAAGTGTGAGTGTCCCTTTGCCAGAGTGCCAGGTTTCTCTTCCATGTCACTCAAAAATTCCAGAAAGGAAGCACTTCGGTCTAGCAAAGCACAGTAATGCCACTGAGTCACTATAGCTTTTCCAAATGTTCTGCTGATGGCTTGAGGTCCTAAATTCGGACAGGAGCCACCCACAAACACCTACTTGGATGTAAATATATGTATTACAAATTGGTACATTTATGTTTCAGTTTTCCATCAGACTTTAAGCTCCTATAACAAYTCCTGAAGTGTAAGAGACAGGTATAAATGACCTGAAATTGAGTGTCCCYTGTCTGGCAGGGGAAGTTAATAATGTTAGTCTCTGAGGGAACAACAGCAAGAAACATAAATAGGAGCAGAACACTGTGTTCCTTCTTCAGTGTCTTGCCCTAATCCTGACACGTGAGCACCTACCAACACAAATAATGTTATCAGGTCAGAATCACCAGCCAGTAATAAATCAGCCCTGGCACTGGCGAGGCTCTCCCTGCTGTACAACAATGTGACCTCCAGTCAGAAAGAGACTTTCTATTTGGGAAGGGATGCTTGCATTTGGTGAGAGGCATCTTGCCCCAGTAATCAGGAGATGTGCATGCAGGTYGGAGAAACAGAGACACAGGAAGGTGTGAATTTATATGGATTCTGTGTGGATGATGTCTTCTTCCAGCTACCCAGAGCAGCTGCAAGGCCAGGAAGGGTTTCCAAACAAGGGCAGACTTGGTGGCATATGGGTCATGGCTCAGTGTATGGACTTTACTGGTTACAAAGGGCTCACTGCTGRCACACTCTGGAAGGGTAAATCTCTCCGTGCAAATGTGTAACACTTGAAAAACTGAACATAGGTCAACAGTGAGAGCTGCCTTTGGAGTTACTGGCATTTCTGTCTGCAGAAAAGATTGTCTTTTCTTCCTGAACTCAGTGGAGAAACCTCAGTGCAGCCTGAGGTTAGAATTTGCCTCCTTTGAGATGAGCTGGATGTAGAAGAGACAATTTCAGTATTCTTTTATTTATAGACATCTTGGTGGCAGTTTTGTTGTARCTGTGTTCCTACGAGCTATCAGCATCCATCAATGCATTTCAGATAGATCCCAAGCCAGCAGCTCTAGGATTTTTCCATTCCCTCCCCTGCATTTTCCAAGCCTTTTTAATCCCAGTCAAAGACTGTATCAAGAGTCTTGATAAAGCACTAGCAAAAGTATCAAGAGTTACTGTTTCTGTTGGAAAATTTAGAAGTATTTCGTTCAAAATATTGGTTTTGCTGTTTATATTTAARCTCCTTTGAAGTCAATAATGAGAATCTACTGATCCTGCTGCAAGATGAATTATTTCAAGGGATCCAGTTCAAACATTCAGAGCTACTTATCTAGAAGAACTCAAAACCAGAGACAAAAYACCACATTTAATGTACATATTTACTCTTTGTGTGCTCAGCACAAAGAGAAGGGCACGGGGCCAGGAGAGAGATAAGGTAATTTCTATTTTGTGCCATTGAATTGCATCTGACAACACGGTGTGTTCTATTTGTGAACAGTGTAAATTAGCCTGAACCATCTGGGGAAGTGAGTAAGRAGGGATCTGTGCTGTTAGATGTACAGCTGATGGCAGAGGACATCCCCTGTACTTTCTGCACTGCACAGAGGAGGAAGGAAGGGCAGGTTGCACAAAGGCAGTGCTATGCTGTCAGGATTTCCTCCCTGAGAAATTCTGATGAATGTGCAGAGCATTGTGTGTTACCCAGATATTGCATTGGTGCATAAAGGACACAGGTACATCTGTGACAAAAATGGGTTATTGTGGTGTAAAACTGGGCATGCAAAAGAAAGGCTTGAATTATGGTTGCTTGTAAAACTTGGCTTAGTCTTCCATCTAGAACTGAAGTACTGCTTTGATTTCCAGATACWCTTTAAATGCATGCTGCTGTCCTAGTTTGGGCAGGGCTGTGGCCAGCTTGTACCCCCATCCCTGTGCAGATCATTCRCAGGTAGGTGACACACGAAATCCGCATGGAGCTGGTATTTTTTGGTGCCCTTGTGCATTCTCTAGTTTCTGTGCGGCTTTGCTGCTGCACAGAACGTCTATAAACATAACCCACRGTCACCTTTTGTACTTTCTCATTTTCTCCCCAAACAAGAATGGTCTGGTCTGGACTTTGCAGTAATCTCTGATGTACAGGCAATCTATCTGCAGTGATGTAGGAAAGGAGGTGCAGCCTCTGTCAGAGAGCAGGGCTGGCTGGCAGGAGGAGGTGAGGCTTCTGCCCTGTGTTTAATGGCAAAAGTGCAAAACTTTGCACAGATCAAAGGGACTCAATTATTCACTTTACACAGGCAGGGGCCTTCTGTGGTTTCAGGACAGTGTCAGAGCTAGAGCACCCAAAACAAAAATTGTGTTTCCATCAAATAGGGGATGGCTGGTGATGGAAATGTCTCTTTACCTTGCAGCACTCTGTCTGCATGTCCCACAGGAACAAGCTCTTTCAGCTGCCATCAAACTTGTCAATCACTTTGAAATTCATSCATGAAGCAACTCCTCTGTGGAGCCCAGCAGCAAAGAGCAAATTGGCACTGGAGACCTTTCTCATAGTGCTTCACTAAACCATCTCAGAGATTTGTATGTGACACTGGCAGTTTCTCTGAAAGRATAATCAAAACTCCTCAGTGTTTAAGGAAAATATGGCAAGAATTTAAGCCTTGTGTTAGAAAAGTTGTTTGTGTCATTCCTCAGAGAATTTATTTATAAACTATGTTGTCGTACATTAACTTCTTGTGCACCCAGTCCTACCCGATCCTCTCTCTGTCTCTTGAAGTGTTTAGATAGAAAATATAAATACATCTTATAATGCTTACTTATTGTCTGCCTCTTGCATTTACAAAGATGCAACCAGGTTTAGAGTTAAACTACAGTGCTTGTTTCAAAGTGTGCTGTTTCAGAGGCTCTTACATAAAATGTTTGAGTCCTGGGTTCTGTTTGAACTTTRTTTTTTCTTTCTGCAAATCTTTCATTGCCCTGTCATCAGCATGGAAGAAAGTKGTGTGATCAAAAAGAGATGTAGGCCCAACATTTTTAGGTCAGTGACATCTGAGTGCCCAGATCCTAAATCCACACAGATGCAGGTGTGAGGTGTGAGGGTTGGACAGTAGGAAAGAAATATTTCAGGAAAGAGCTGCCTTTACCCTGGGGTTTACTCAGCATTTGGAACATCTCCCTGTCCAACTCCACAGGTTGTCTCTGGAAGCCAGAATAATGTGCTGCTAAATGTGAGTAATGCTATTTGTATCTGGCTTGTGGTTACAAAAAAAAACAAATCAACACTCGAAAAAGCCTAAAAATATTTAGAATTACACAAAAAACAAACAAACAACAAACAAACCCCCCCCAAAACAACAAACAAGCAAAAAAATAACCCGAAAAAACCAGAAACATCAAAGAGAAAAACAAACAAACAAACAAAAACAAACCCAAAAACCAAACAAGGGAACCAACCAACCAACCAAAAAAAAACCTGCAAAAAAAACCCCACCGAAAAAAAAAAAAAAAAACACACACAAAAAACAAAAAAACAAAAAAAAAAAAAAAAAAAAAAAAAAAAAAAAACCAAAAAAAAACAAAACAAAAACAAAAAACCCCAAAAACCGAAAAAAACCCCAAAAAACCTAATCCCCCAACCCCTCATTGTGAGGAGCTCACGCTGATTGCACTGAATGAGGTACAAGGTGTTGCTTCGAGGAGGACCGGACCGACGCACGGGCGTTGCGACACTCCCTGGAGAGGCGACAAACGCTGCAGCCCGTTTCGTTTGTGTGCTAATTGAGCAATCCCCCCCTTGCTRTCACCGAGACAAATCACTGCCTGCTCTTGCTCCTGCTGCCCCTCGTGCCTTGGGAAGCGCTGTCCCCGCTGCTGGTGGGGGGCTGGCGTGTGTCTGTCCCCAGGGACAGKGATGGGGAGCGGGGACATTTCAGCCCTGCTGCTCACACTCTGCTGGGTGTTGAATGAACAATGACCCCGAGCCCGTTTCTGGGTCTGTGCACAGCTCCCTCCTCATGCATCCCCTCTGTTTTCTGTCTGCAGGTTTTTCGGTGATGGGCCTGCATTTTGGCAGTTCCGTTTGATTCTCGCAGTCTAAAACACAAGGTTCATGCATCAAAGGGGGATCCCACCCCTGCCTGAGGGGTTATGGCCATACATGGTATTTMGATTTATAAACCAAGTAAAACTGTTGCTATTTTAAGAAGATGCTGCCAGAAGTCTGGCTCTGGCCCTCTGGAACTAGGTTTAAATAATAATTTTTAAATGTTCCTCAGTGGTGACTCTGTCACCCTCCAGCAGAATCTCTGTGTGGCAGCAACAAGGGCTCCAAAGGCAATGGCATTGCACTATTTTRTGTTAGTCCTAAACACTCAATAAGAATTAAAAAGCTAAGATCTCCTAAATAATAAGAAAAAGGGGATTTGGTTTGGGGAGGAAAGTGGGAGTTGTAGTCTTTTGTGCTTTTGGAAGTCCCATTTCTGCAACCACAAATGTTATTGATATGTTTTAAAAAGAAAATTGAATTAGTTTTGTTTTAAAAAGAAAATTGAATTAGTTTTATTTTAAACAACAGCTCCAATAACTTATAACTCTCATAAAGCAGAAAGGACACCAGAGAAGTCAAAAACGCTGCCCAAGTGCAATGTGCTTTTGATTTACATCTTGTTCTAAGTCTTAAACTTTCACTTTCCATTTTCCTTGCTCAAACCTTGTCGAATGATCTCTCTACAGCACGTTACTAAATAGCCAGTGAATTAGCATGTCCCAATTGTTTTCTGGGACTGCTCTGGTGGCAGCAAGGAGTGATTTCCTCACTGCCCCGCTTYTGCTGCTGCGCTCAGGAAGCTGTGTCATGGGGATGTGTCAGTGGCACGATGAAATCTCCCCGTGAATCATCCAAAGGGAAAGGCACATTTCAGTATGTGTGTCCTGGGGTGCAGTGACTGACACGGGAAGTACTGAGAAGTGGCATCATGAGCAGCGTGTGGAGGAGTGCTGGCTGTCAGTGGGGCGTCACTAAAAACATCCTTGTGCTGTCTGATAGTTTTTTGGAGTAAGTCTTAAACTGACAGAGGGAGAACAAAGACTGCTTTTTGAGCAGGCTTATGTGAACAGCAACTCAAACAAGCAGGGAGCATCGGGTTTCTATTTTTAAACGAAAAATTCCTTTTGGTTTTGTGTGAGCAGCGCAGGGTGAACCTTTCCACAACGTGTGTGACGATGGGGACTGGATGTGAGTCCCTGCTCCTGTTGGGATGCACACAGGTACCACAGTGTAATAACCCCTTCATGCTCGGGGGAATGAGCAGGGAAGTGTAAGCCCTCGTTAACCAGCGTGGTGTGGTTCAGCATTAGAGGTTATCAGAGCCCATTCACGGGTCAGGCTGGGGAGCAGCGCAAACAGCTGCAGTGGGAGCGGCGCCCGCAGGGTAACACCGTGTGCCTGCCAGTGTGTGACAGCTCTGAGTCACTCCTTAACCTTTCTCTCCACCACGTAAGTAGGTGGATGTGATGGACGGCTTTGCCACCAAGCCCTGCCACTCATTCTCGCACCAGCCCAACGCTGATACTTGCGACACCGCGGTGGTGGAAGGAGATGCAGGAGCCTGCTCCCTCTCTGTGCCGGGAATGCCAGAGCTGGCATCCTGCTGGGGCTGAGGACGTGKGGGAGAGAGGGTAGCGTTGCAACACCCTAAATATAGATGGGAAGTCCCCAGCTACGCTGCTGTGGGACTGCATTCCAGTCTCTSACAATAGTGCAGGATTTTCAGACTGGATTTTTGCAGCGTAGTGCTGGGTTTACCTCGTTTTAAAGTGCCTTGTGCTGTGCTCTTCAAGTCCTGCATGCACAAACAACATTGTCATAATATAGAAACACATCCCTGACATAAAGCTGGGCAAGTATTTTCATGTTAGAGTGTGTGTCCTTGTCTGTGATKTTAAATAAGCTTGTCCTGGACCCCTGCAGTGATAATTCAGAAAGAGAACTTTTAATCACACTGATTTTTTTTATCCTTTGTGGATGGCTGYATTTTTGCCCTTTCCTTAGCTGCAGAATTCAGCAACGGGCACCACCAACTGTGTGTGCTTCTGAGAGTGTACAGGAGGGACAGAGAAAATATTAAGCTCCTAAGTCCTGGTTACAACCTCAGCAAAAGCCTTGAGAAGCTTTTCAGCTTTGCTTTAACCCATTCCAAGAGGTGCATGTCAACTGATCCCTGTAACTCTTAGGGGGCTCTGCACAGAGGCACAAATCTCTGTTCTTGTCTCCCTCAGCACAGCTGAAGGCAGCAAAGACAAGATGATCCCTCTCTCTTTGTGCTGTGACAGCAAACCACTGCTTGTTGATTTTTTGCAAGCAGACCATCAGCTCTAGTAATCCCTCAGCCTAATTCGTTGGGGTTTTTTGTGGGTTTCTTGTTTTGTTTTGGTTTTTTTTTAATCTAGCCAGTCATATCTTAAAGCTGTTGATAGTTTCGACCTCTGGATGATCCAGTGTGTAATTACAGAGTGTGTGAGGACGTGTTCCCTCTTGCTCATTTTAGATCTGCCTCCCAGCAGATGCAGTTGGATGCCAGACACCTCCTGCATTGTGTGAAGCASGGAGAGTTTATCTTGTTGATTTTTTTTAAGCTCCTCTGTACTATTTGCAAAATTATAAACAGGCCCCTCTGTCCCCTTTTTTTCTTGGCTTAAAATATTAAACCCTGTCAAAASCACCTGTTGGGAAACAAGGTGTGAAATCCCTCTTGAGGACAGAGCCTGTGCCTGCTCCCAGAGCAGCGTGGAGATGAACAYGGCTCTGATTTCACAATCCGGGGCTTTCTGCTTATCGTCCTGTTCCCATGGGCTTTCCTGTGGGAAACAGCTCTCTGAAAGGGAAAGCTGCCCACTGTGGTAACAGGATTTCTCTTTAGTGCTGGCTGCTGAAGGCAGCAGGACCACAGGGAAGCTAAAATTGCTTTTAAAAGCTGTTCTGATGTCRCCTGGGGATTTCGTACGTCTCTCTGTTTTCCACCTCCTCCCAGTAACGTAGGGCAGTAAAATAAGATCTTGTGTTAGGAAATTCCTTTGGAGTTTTCTTGGGTTTGCCCAAGATTTAAAGGGATTCCTGAATGTTTGTGTYCCTGGAACCTTACTGCTTGTGAAAGTCCATTTTAGCTTAATWTATTTCCCTGAACAGGCTAAACTAAGTAAGGAAACGACAGCTGGGTACCAGCACCTGAATATTTCTATCCTGGGCCGAGAACTCTGGCTTATTTTATTCCACATTAACTATTCCAGCAAATTCTCCGATGAAAAAATGTTCAGTGGAACTGTGGAAAGAATTAAAYCTTCTTTTTTCCCAGTAAATCAAGGCATCACTATAACCTCATTGAATTGCTTCATATTTTCCCAGACCAAGGGACTGAGAGGATATTTTGGACAGAAAATTCCGTTATGCTGATGTTTATAAATGACAGTCTTTATACCAACCATGTCTTTTTAGCAAAATCCTATACTCAGTTTCATTTTAGTTTGAGAAGCAAGAAAGATACAGCAATAACTTCCCTTTTTGCAACAAAAGTGTTCCAGCCTTGTTGTAGGGCAGAGTCAAGTCAAAGCCAGGGTGTGTTTTGTTATTTCTTTGTATGTGCCCCCAAAATGAGGTTTCTCATCTCCATTTCCCACATGCCCACACAGGGGACCAGGCACCTGGCAGGCTGAAATATCTTCCTGTCACTCACCCTTTCCCCAGACTGTAATTATTAAACAGTCACCATTTTCCAGGCACAACTTCTCAGCAAACACCTTTCTGGAGGCAAACCCACAAATCTGCAGAGCTGGAAAGCCGATGCTGGCCGGTTAGAGCAGGTTGAGGAAAACGTTTTGGTGACCTGGGGCTGCTCCAGGAGCAAAGGTGCCTCTGCTGCTGGGGCTGCTCCATCACCCCACCACACTGGCTGAGAAAACGTGGCAAGCTCTTCTCCAGGAGGTGAAGTTTGAAGTGACAACTTTGACTGCAGTTKGCACATATGCCTAATTAACTCCAAATTAATGGCCCAGAACCTAGTACAACAGTTGTGCTTAACGTTGCAGAAAAAAAACCCCTCCCTTTTATGTCCAGGGTAATACTTCCTTTCCTRAAACAGTGTTGGTTARTCTTGAATATCAAAGGGTTGTAAGCTTAAGTGAAATGTATACATTTACATTGGTTTAGTTTTTTGTTTTTACAGCTTTAATCCTAAAAATAAATAGATAGATAGATAGATAGATAGATAGATAGATAGATAGATAGATAGATAGATAGATAAATAACTCCCTCTTCAACGTGTTGCCCTGCATTCTTACAAAATCCCTGTACAGATGCTCAGATGAAGAAGCAATGAGAAAAGATGAAGTTAATGCTTCTGGGTCTGATCACTTGATTTGCACTTCAGGCTTTTCTGAAAGGCTAAACTYGAGGGGAATATCTGTTCATTCAAAAGAGTTGCTATCTCATGGATGGTTTATTTCAATATTGATGAGCTTGCATTTTAAACACAGCCTTTACAGATTGTAACTCCTCTCCAAGCTGATAGGTAGATGCACATGGTCAGTCACTGAAGTGAGTGTAATGATTTCCCTTGGCACCAGACCTAGCTATTAATTAATAACTTGGATTTATTACATAACACCAGTCAGAAAGAAAAATGCTTTAAAGCRCCTCCAGAGTGCTCTGGTATCTTGTAACGTAACTCACTGTGCTTTATTTTGGGTCTAAATCAACAGCTGTCCCTGTTAACCTTTTGTATCAGAGACTTTTTATGAGGGCATGTAATGACAAGAGAAAATGGCTTTGAACTGAAAGAGAAGAGGTTTAAATTAGATATTACAGTGAGAGTGCTGAGGTCCTGGCACAGGGTGCCCAGAGAAGCTGTGGCTGCCCCTGGATCCCTGGAAAATTCAAGGCCAKGTTGGAGAAGGCTTGGAGCAACCTGGGATAGTGGAAGGTGTCCCTGCCCATGGCAGGGGGTGGTAATAAGGTGATCCTTAAGGTCTCAACCCAAACCATTCTATGATTTTATGACACATGAAGGAAATGTTTGGATCTGAGACTTTCCAGCAGAGCTGTAGATCTTGGAGCGCTTGATCCTCACCCTGGAAGRAAGCAAGTGGGCATTACTGCAGGTGTGATGTGACTGAAGTGATGTCAGCTGAGCTCCCAACACCAGTTTCAGACAAAACCTGCCTTCTTGTGAAAGGTTAATGGGAAATGTCARTGCTGCCTGTGTGAGGAAACTATTTTGGAAAACAGCAGATGCTCCCCCCGGGAGGAAGGCGGTGGCTGCAGAGGTTAATGGAAGGAAAGTTCTGCTGCAGCTCAAGATGTGCTCGTTAGCAGCTGCCGTCACTTGGTGATACAGAAAAGTTACATTTCAAAGGCATTTCCAACCAGCAGCCTGSCTCCGAGGTCATCTCACAGTTGTTTTCTGCCTGTCAGATCCAGCTCTTRGTGACCAAGGACAGATTGGGCTCTKTCTTCATAAAAAGATGACGGAGGGAAAAAAGATATCTGATATTGCTGACTTCATTYACTCCTGCCAAGGGGAAAATGTGGGTGAAAAGGATTCCCTGAGTTTTGTAATACTGCAGCTATGGCAGTAAATAGAAACAGTAGCTGGGGAAGATTGCAAGAGAAGAAATCATTACCATCAGTCTTCAGGCTCTGGGAAAGAGAAATAATCTGCTATATCAGYTTRTCCAAGTCTTTTGGCATTCCTGAAACTGCATCAGGGATCAATCACAGTGCTACCTTGCTTCATCCCCATTCTCAAGTAATGCAACCCTACCTCTTTGGGAGGGATGGAAGTAGGAAATATTGGTTAGTTAGGAACACACATGTGCTGTAAATAAAATTGCTTTGAAACTTGAGCAAATTYAGGTGCAAGTTGAAGCTGTTCAAGCAAGTTAAAGTCCTTACTTTAATCAGAGTTGTTTGGCACCAGTCAAAATGCAGCCAGTAACTGCAACCAATAATAACATCAGCTTCAGCTGCTGCTGCTGAGCTGTGCCTGCTGCCAGTAAACCTCCTTCTGTGTTACTGGTAGTGCCTGAGAGGGGCAGAATTATTTATAAACTCCACAGGAAGAAAGATGCAGCAACACAGTAAGTTAGAACTAACCCTCATATCAAATATACTGGATTCTTKACTAAATCAGTATGATCCTGACTAGTTTGGGAGGTGTCACTGCTTAGTGAAAGAAGGAAAAAAAAAGCTAGCTACTTTAATCACTCAGAACAGTCTCCTGGCAGCAGATTTGTGAGCTGATATTTTCCTTACAAAAATCAATACGCTGTAGGCAGTGTATCCTATTCCRTATCAGCATGAGTTTTACTTGTTCTGGAAACTGTGCTCGTCATCAGAAAGGCACTAAATAAATGAAGATATACGTCTGGAAGATATGAAYTTGCATCAGTGCTTTTCCAGCTCAGTTTGGAAGCCAGGTAGGCTGCTTTTGGAAAAAGCAGCTTTGTCCATTGACACTTTTTCCCATTTGCATTACACCAGTGACTCAGATCAGGTCACGTTACAAATGTACTGAAATTATTTCCAGGCTATATTGAACCTTGTACCTCCCAACCAGACTGTTAAGCATCAGCAGGTGCTCAGGTAATCTGTAACATGGAATTATTTTGGGTTGTTAAACCAGCCAACCAGCCCTTCTCTTTCTTATTGAATGACCCTAGCTGCCCCTCCCCTGTTTGGACATCACCACATTCACAGCTTTGCTGGTGATATCCTCCATTTCAGCTGCTCCCACAGTCTGTAAACATCTCCTGAGGTGCTGCCCTGTGACCAGTCTGGCTGGGTTATCAAGGAAGGAGGGGCAGAAAATCAACAGTGCTGTTTCTAGACGGGTGGCATTCCTTGTGAAGATGCACCAAAGGGAGGTGGAGGTGGAGTCTAAAGGGACAAGTRTGACAAAGCAGTGACGAGGGACTTGAACCTCTACGTCAGTCAGCCACACCTTCCTGTGTCCCAGGCCATGTCTCACCMGTGGGTCCCTGTCTTCCCTGTCACCCTTGTTCAGCGTCTGGGTGGCTGCAAGCAGAAYGGGATCAGTGATCTGAGCCAGCAAACAAAGAACAGTTTCCTGCCTGAGCAGCTTGCTCATGCAGCTCCACAGCAGCTGTGCAGCTGCTCAATCAGATGCAAGGGCAGTGAGGGACAGGCAGGGAGCGGGGGAGTGTGGCAGAGTGACTGTCCCACTTCTCAGGAAAGCAGCTGCTCTGGGTGCGTCAGACCGCGGCGTAGCACGAGGGACACATCCTCTGTTTGTCTGAGAATTCCCTGAATCCATGCAGCCAGCTACACCCAATGGAAAACCCGCTGAAGGATTCTGATGCTGCCCCAGGACAGGCATATCCTGTGTCCTGTCAGTCCCCTGGTGTGGCAGGACTGGGGAGGATGTGACCAAGCAGCTGTCACCCAGCTGGTGATGTCACTCCAGGTCCTTGGATACACATGTTAACAGCATGCTGAGATTTAAAAAAGCTGCCCCAATCTGTCTGGTTTTGGTAAACTGCTATTAAAATAACCCTGTGTATTCATTTGTGGTTATGTCAGTTCTGCAAGTGACTTGTTCCCGGAAAAAATAATTTGGGCTGCACTAAGTCCCACGGGCACAAGCCATGCTTTGTTGTCAGCAAAGCATCAAGGCAGCTGCATTATTTTTACGTTTGGGGAGTGCAAGCTTGCCTTGATCTAAGGGGGGAAYATTTCCTATCTGCTGGCCATCTGCTGTCAGCTACACCCACACTTSCTTAGTGGCAGCTCTTCCATGCTCCTCTGCTGTCCGTGGCACTGAGACCCCATGCARACCCTGCAGGTGACATGTTCTTTGCTTGTAAACAGTGCTTTGTTCCCCTCGTGTTTGTTTGGTTCTGGTGGCACCGATTGCTGGTGCTCTGGTTGTCACCAGCAGCACCTGTGTGAGCCCAGCCCTCCCTCCCCACTGCAGGGCAATGCTCCACCATCCTGYGCTTACTCAGAGGAGCTGCTGCTGTCTCTTGTCGTTATTTCCTCACTTCTTGCCTGGTCAATCACTGCCATCATCGTTAGTCACTTACTATTTCCTAGAGGAAAACGTCCCACAGGGACTCCTCTCCGAGTCTGGGCTAATTCTGCTCGTTCATGTGGGAACAGGGGATGAATCCCGTCCGGAGCCTGACCCTGAAAGCTTCACTCACTGCTGATTCACGGGGCTGAAGCAAATGCTTGGCAGGTGGTTTCCTTCACAAGTGGCCAGCCWTCCTCTGTAATGTCCTGTTTTGACCATGCTGCCAGCCACGTGGCTGGCTTGGTGGGAATGCTCTGTCTTCCCTAGGGAAGCCACTTCCCATGCCAGGGATGCTTCTCTTCAGTCCCAGTGCTCCTGTAATTAGGCTGAAGTCATAATCCTGTTCTAAAAGTGTACCAGGGACTGCTGCAGGGGTGTTTCAGAGAGACTCACCATCCCCTGGGGTTTCTAGGTGCTATCTTTAGGATATTACAGGCTATTACAACCTGATTATGGGTATAATCCCTGCTTTGCCAWTTCAGTTATACTGCATTAACTGAGATTTTCTGGGTGGTCTAGATTGGTATAACTGCCCCACACAAAAATGAGGATCTGTATTTAATATTTCTTAATATATCATTCTAGCTCTTATGTACATCCCTTAATTAACAATCAATAATTTAGTTTCCCCATCTCTATCACAGAGTGAGGCCGTGGGGATGAACCAGGAATGTSCAGCCCCTTGTTCAGAGGAGGCTGGAGAAGGGCTCTGGTTATTCCTGGATGCAGCACTGGTGGTGAGCTGGACAATGCTGAGCTGGTTTTCCCTCTGCAGACTCCTGACTCTGCATAGGGCAGAAGCTCTGTGCTGTGCTGGGGTTATTTGGCACCAGATCCAACACCGTGCTCAAACACGTGAGGAACACCATAAAAAATAGACTTTGCTCAAGTAGGCTTTATATAATAATTAGTYTGGGTTAAATACAGCAGGCATGTTGCAGGACAGGTGCATTAGGCAGGATGTGGGCTGCAAATCATGTAGTTGMTGCTTGCTGCTCCTTTTGATACTGGGCATTGTCATTAGTTTGTTGCCCTGATAAATGTTCGGTTTTCTCACAGGAATGAAATTACTGAATGTGATTAACTGTGGTGTCCAGCAGAGCTGATAAAGAAACATATTTCTTCCAATTCCAGCCATGAAAAGGGAAGGCAGGTGAAATCYCCTTTCAGGAGGTTCTCCCAAAATCAACAACCTTGAGAAAAAAAATACAAAGAGATTGCTAAAGTTCTTGCATGTGAGGTTTAGGTACCTTCTCCAAAAGTTACAGGGCAGGAGCAGACCAAGAGACCTCTCAGTGCACAAAGGCTGCTTGTTCCAGAGCACAGTGGGATTTATACCACTGTGATTTTTTGTTTGTTTTTATAAGGAAACATACGAAAGGAGAAATTGTTTACAAGTGTGTTTGTGTTTCAGAACGCTGTACTTCAGAAAAGTTGGGGGCTCTCATATTTCCTCAAACAGCTCCAAGACAGCTACCCAACCCYTTCTTACAGCCTTCTGTTCAGCAAYYTGGGTTTCCCTCTAAAGAAAATGACGCCAGAAGCTTTTATTGGGAATATTCTGTAYATTTGCAGTAGTGACCTATGCATTCACACGGGCATTAGCCTGCTGGAATGTGTAATCAATCCCCACAGCAGCACAGAGCTGTGTGATCATCTGTGTCACTCCACCCTGACCTCCACAGAGCCCTGTGGCTCTCTGCTCCTGGAGTCACTGCTGATCTCTCCCTCAGCTCTCAACTGTGACCCATTTTCGCTGCACATTAATCTGCTCTTTGTGTCTTGAAGGGCTGCTGAGCAAGCTGACCTTTCCTTTTGCAAACAGGAGGACCCTGCTCTGAAAGCAGGGGACGAGGGACAAAAAGGACATCTCGGTGTGCTGATGGCACTGAAGGTGGCTGAGGAGGGCTGTCCTCCCTGTGTGCCAATGCCTGGGCCCAGCAGGGATCAGGGACAGCAGGAACCCAGCACAGCAGACAGCTCAGCTCTGCCAACAGCCGTGCTTGGGCTGGGCAGTGCCAGGCAGGGCAGCCACACCTGGCACAGAACCTCCCTGAGGCAGCACAGAGCCTGCTGGGTGCAGGGAGCCCTCCAAGGTGTGCACATGGCACAGAACCTCCCTGAGGCAGCACAGAGCCTGCTGGCAGCGGGGAACCCTCCAAGGTGTGCACATGGCACAGCTGTGATGGGAGCCTGGCGATGGTTCTGCTCCAGCAGCCCTTCTCCTCCCAGCTCAGCCCCACCAGCTCCAGCTGATCCCAGTGAGCCCAGTAATCCCACAGGCCTTTAACAGCTACAGTCAAATCAAGAGGGTGCCAGCACAGCCCCTCTGCTGTGCTCCTGGTAGCTCCATTTCCCTTGGACACCCCCAAAGGCAAAGGGACACACCAGCTCATTAAAATGCCCACTCTGCTCCCGAGTATCTTTTCCATCCTGAACAGCCAACTTTGGAGCCCTGTAAATAYCACAATAGTACCATGTCCCCTGCAAGCCCAAAGGCAGGCTCCCATCCAAAAAGCCACTGAGCTGCTCTCTAGTCTAAATCTGTAACGCAGAAAYGCAACTTATTCCATGAGATCCCAAGTGGGAAAGCTGGCTGGGGAACAGAAGTACTAATTTATGTCAATTACATTATCTTGAATGGAATATTTAATATTTTTAATGGAACATTTTTTAATTGCTGCTCATGGGTACTTTGTAGCTGTTGGAAACTCTGATCTAAATGATTATTTTAATGAAAGATTGCCAGAGGACTCACAATTGAAACTCCTACGTAGGCTAACAGTGGGACTGTTTTCCCTGGGCTGGCCAGCYCTCGTTTCCCAGTCAGGACACTCATGGTAATGCCAATTAGCACAGCTACAGAGCTCAGTGAGACAAATTGCTGAGGGTGTTCACCACAAATCTGACTGTGAAGCCTCCTCAGAAACAGTCTGAGCTGAKGGGCTCATATGGACAGTGCAGGAACCTTCAGAAAAGGACATSTCTGTATTTGTGTCAGGGCCCTGAGGGCACTGATGGGTTTGACTGCCCTGACCAGTGCCTTCTGTACCTCCCACCTGCTGCCYKTTGGAGGGGGCTCCATTTAAGCTCAGCCTTGAGATGCCTCTGTTTCTCCCTGAATGTTGCTGTAGGTGCAGCCTGCCATCCAGCTCTTGCTCCCAGATGGATCAGCACCCTACACTGCAGGGAGGGATGCCACCAGCCCTGTTTTTGGCCTGTCTCTGGGGTGCACCTTGCACTGATGTAGAAGCCTTGCTGCTCCCTGGCACATGTTAGCTGTGCTACCTGAAGGAAGTTGAATTTGGGATGCTGTCCCAGCTTCTGACCAATTTTCCCCTCTTGAATCACAGTAAGTTAAAATCTGGACCCCAAAAAACAAACAAAACAAAACAAACAGAAAACCCAAAAAACCCCAAAAACCCCATGAAGATCCTAAAACTGTTTATAAAGGTCATGTTTCTTCTCTGTTCAAGTTGCCAAATTACAAAGTCTCATCCAAGAAACCCTTTCACACACATACATGAGTGCCTATACAACCCTTCAAACCATCATTAGTGTCCCCTTTTCCAAAGGGAGAGCTGCAATTTCAAGTGGAGGAGTAGATTGATTGTATTTATAGTCTGGTTTTATCTTTCAGCCACAGTACATCTATGGAGCAAGATCCCTGCMCTGCCATTTCCCATTCTCCTGGAGTGGTGAATCATCCTGGCTGCTTTTGGAGGCCCTCTCCAGTCTTGGAGAGCACTTGATGAGGGTCAGCAGCCKTGGTGCTGTGTTTTAGAAGGTTAATGTACATGTTGCTTCCTGGCAGCATGGAGGACCCTCCTTCTGCTTGCCCTGTGCTGTGGTGTCAGKGCAAGCCCTTCAAAACCCAAATTGTTGCTGGATTCAGTCAGTTGRAACTCCTGACCTAGTTTCTCAAAATCATGGGGTTGGCTTAAAAAATTAGATTTAAGTTTTTTTTTTAATGATTGTGTGGTCTTTGCATCAAGTTATTGTTTGAGGAATTGATAGAGATGCTCCAGTTGCAATTTKGAATTTCTCTTCATTGTCATAAAGGTGAGAGGTGTATTTTTCTGTGATACACGAGTAGGAAAAGCGCTTGTCTCTAGCAGCTAAGAAAAACACCAACTATTGTGACACTGTGCTTTAAAAACAATGATATGTGGAGAGTTAGAAGYTGCTGTTATTGCAGATTTGCTGGGGTGTTTCAGCAATTCCAGACCCTCAGACTTCTGCTCAGTTTTCAGGTGTATGAGGAAGGCATGGCTGGCACTGACTTGCTTGGGATCAGTCTGGGCTTGCTGTGGTGTGCCCTCCTGCAGATGCCCACTTCTCTCTCCTCAGCTTTTTGCAGCATGTCTGTCACCTATCAATGCTAGGCTTGTTTGCACATTTGTCCAGGTTCTGTGCTCCTTTGCAGCTATTCACTGAGATCCCTCCTATTTTCCTGCCAGGGCAGCTCCAGCCTGTATCCCAAACAGTGAATGTGGGCAGAAGCASTTTTATAACCTGATGGAAGCTGAAAAAAGGGCCAATGGCTGAGCAGCACCCACACCATGTCCTGCAGGCCTCCACTTCTGTCACCCTCCCCTCCCTGTCCCCATGCCAATCCTGTCCCCATGCCAGCCCTGTCCCTGGCATCACGGTGTGTTTGGTAGCCTGGTGGGACAGGGAGTGTGTGARCATGGACAGGGGAAGGAGCAGTTTATTATTTGTTGCCATTGGATACTGATACCAGAGCACCAATTTTAACTGCAGCTGTAAGGCTGCCAGGGGTACAGAAGCAGCATTTCTTGAAGCAATCATTGGGGTTTAGTTTCCTCAGGAAATGCTCATAGCAATATCTCAGGCTGCAGCACTCCCAATGTGCCCGTAGTACCTGGTTTTCTAGCAAAGCTTCCTCCTAGGAGTTGGGGAAACARATTAAAAATGGAAAAGCAGCAATTGGAAAGAAGGAAAGAACTATTTTACTAAAAAGATGGKTTTGATTTTTTTTTTCCCRTTTTTGTTGTTGATACACCAGGTTGTTTTGCTGCACAGCTTGGCCTTGGAGCCATCCTCTCTGTGCTGCAGACAGACTGTGCCAGGGGGCTCAGCATGGCTTGGCTGCTTTGCCAGCCCAGTGGCTGCCTCTGTGGCAGCTGCAGAGCTGCCTGCATGGCCTTCCTGATGCTCAATACTCATCAGTCAAATTTTAAAAGTACCCCAGGGAAGCCTTAGGCAGGGCCTAACAGCCCCACTTAATTTCCTCTACATACTGTGCTATAAGTAGTTCAGGAACCTGCTGAAACTAGAAATGTTTCTTTCCTTAAAACCAGACACCAGCAGCAATTAATTACCACATCCCAAATTGGCACAGTTGAATCTTCATGGAATTATTCCTGCCCCAGGTCTGAGTTTTTAACAGGTGTACTTCTTGCTATTATTATTATTTTGTTATATTACAAAAGCAATTATCAGCCCAAATCTGTTTTCCCTTGTTAGTAAAAAACCTCTGTTGCAGGAAATTATTGGGATGAGTTTTTCTTGTGCTTTCTTTATGTGGACTTAACTGATGAGCAAAYGTAGCTGCATGAGAGCTGACTCTCACAGCCCCAGCCACCTATGGCAACGGGGGGCCTGTACCAAATTAATTTCTGTGCACAGAGCCAGTATAATAGACATGTATATTCACTCCACTGTACATAGAACCCTCATGTAATCACAGACTGGTTTGGGTTGGAAGAAGCCCTAAAGATGATCTAGTTCCAGCTCCCCTGTCATGGGCAGGGAACCTCCCAGCAGACCAGGCTACTCAAAGCTCTGTCTAACCTAGCCTTGAACACTTCCAGGGATGGGGCAGCCACAGCTTCTCYGGGCTTCCTGGCCCAGTGCCTCTCCACCCTCACAGCAAAGCAGTTCCTCCTAATACCTAATATAATCTGACCTACTCTGTTGGAATCCATTCCCCTTTTTCCTGGCACTCCATGCCCTTGTGAAAAGTCTCTCTCCATCTTTCTTGTAGGCTCCTCTCCTGCAATGCATATGTACAGACCTGAAGGAGCTGCTTTTGAACAGCTTTTGGATGTGCAATAGAAGAAGAAAATATTGTAGATAGAATTTTCTTGATGCTTGGAAAAGTGGAGTGACTGCTGTGATATACATGAAATAAGCAATTCAAGCTGTGAACTGAGCATTGGAGTCAAAATAGCTGGAGCCAGAACCTAAGCAGATCTGAAATGCAGATGCCACAAAGCTAACTAGAGACTGGTTTTAGCAAAAAACAATACATGGAATAACAATGACCAGTAACTTTCCCTGAGCAACTGTCACCTACTTGGGAATCAAATGCCTTTATTGTACTAYTGCTTCTCCTGACTTTGCACAGGTTTTGTGATACCAAAGTCCTCCTAAACCCCTTTCTGAAGCAGAGGTCTTGTGCAGGAGCAAGTGCAGTGCTATGGGCACCTGTGTTCYCAATCCTGTGACCCACAGCAGCACTGCTGCTCTGTTTGATCTGGCATCAAGGGTAGCTGAATGTGTGCCTTGCRTGCCTTAGAGATTGGCTTCACAGACATGTTGGGACAGAGGATGTGGTGGAACATGTCTCCCTCTTAAGCTTCCAAGCTCTGAAGGTTTTTTTTCTGTTGATAAAACCTAAACAGAAAACTCACTTCATAGATTAAGAACTAACTGCTTTAAAACTAGCCCTGTTAAGGTCTCAGCCAGGACCCACAGCCCCCATACTCTGGAGTCCAGTGCCAGACAGTGTGTATCTGCATGTGCAACACAAATGAGGCAACAAAAGCAGCTTTGTATCAAAATAGTTTATTAAAAACAATAAAACTTCACTGAAGCTTGCTGTCTTCAAGACAGAATTATGACATTGCAGCATTCAGCACAATCATAATTCACATATAAATATAATACTATACAGCTCCTGTTCACCTTGGTCAAGTTCTGCCCTCAGTCTGGCCCCACACAGCCCTGCTGACACAACCCAGCCCTGCATGCTTTAGTTGTAGAACCTGTTCCTCAGGGAACAAAGTTATCCTGTCCYTTCCTCCCCTCACTGTGAGGAGGCTGCACAGAAACCCAGCACAACCCTTGGCAGCTCGGGGCAGTAACAGAACCRGTGTGGGCACACTGAGCCCAACAACAGCAACGCTGGGGGATGTTTAGGAAAAACAGATAGGCAACCAATGACTCAGGTTCCCAGCAGTGCCCAAGTGCATAGAGCAGCTTCTGCCCACAAGAAGGAAGCTCTGTCCAGATCTGCTGCATCACTCTTCAGCCGTGCCAGAAGGGCTCCTGCACAGCCACCTCTCRCTGCAGCACTGGCACAGAAAGCAGTGCTGGCAGCTGGCTGGCACGCTCCTGCCATCTCCCCTGAGCACCCTGCCACAGTGTCACTGTGGGCCAGCAGCTCTGCACTGAAGCCAGTATTTGTCCTTGCACCGTGGCAAACAGAGCACTCAGTGCCCCGGCCTTTTGGGTCAGGATGCTGGTCACGAGCTGTGGCTTGGCTYCCTCGCCAGCCCAGAGGCTGCTTCTCCCTCCTCTCCCTCCTCCATGGCTCATGTGCCCTGGGCTGCTCTGCTGATAGGTGCCTTCTTGCACAGTTCCTGGTAGAACTCGGACTCCAAAAAGCGTGGGTAGGAGTTATTCTCCATTAGGCTGTAAACTCTCTTCTGTGCCACGCTGAAGCAGGTGTGGGTGGCTTCCTGGATGTTCTGTGCAATCATGTTCTTGGTCTGGAAGTCTATGTTTATCTGAAATACAGACAGAGGGACATTACTCCTCAGAACAGAATTCAATGAAGTGTAATACACAGCACAACTTGTGAAAAGGTGAAAAAAGGCAAGACCCCATTACTACAGGGCCAAAGTACCAGAGAATTTTCTTTAAGAAAATTCTTCTTTTGCACAAAACCAGAACTAATTCAGGTATGTATTTTCTCAGTTAGAACTTCTCTGCAACACTGCTTGTGCCATTTTCCAGCAGACATTAACAGTGAGGTTATGCACAATGCAGTTTGGCATCTGTATCTTGAGTTCAAAGAAGTAACRGTTGTAAGAACCCACAGAATAGAGCATTTATGTTTAAGCAGCTTTTCCTTACCTCTTTGGGAGCCTCCTTTTCAATGAAGTCATTGTAGATTTTCTTKGCTTTGGAGGTCAGCTTTTGGGGTGACTTTGTTTTCTTGAAGTCCTCACAGGCCAACCAGAACTCGATGTTCTCTTCACAAAACTCAGACTTCAARAAAGCTCGGAAAGCAGCAAGACCATCTAAGGAAAGACAAAAGTACTCACCATCAGTCAACTATTTCAGGAATTGGGATTTTACCTATTGGTCAACATCAGTTTCTACCAGAATGTTTTGCTGTAGGTCTATCTTTTCAGCAACATCATGGCTGAATAAAAAAAAAATAAATCCATAATTTATGTTTGCAAGCAAGTTAATGCTTTAACAGCTTGGCAGGTTTCATTTTGAATTTGCCATTTCTTAGGCAGGCACAAAAAATGAAGCCATTTCTATGGTTATAGTTCCTCCTGTGATGCCTGAGAATACATTAAAAAAAAATCTCACTCTAGATAAGCTCTCCTCTGTTAACCTTTACACTGCAGTAAATATGACTGCTGCAGTACTCTGGAAATTTTTTTCAATGGAAAAGATGACTCAAGCTCAAAGAGCAAATAGTAGTATTATTTCTTAGTCTTTTGGTCTTGCTAGTGAATGCTGCTTCTTTGCAGAGCTACAGTAAAACCCCAAGATCACAGAACCTGTGTTGCAGAATCCTTCCCACATTACTGGAAATCGTTTGCTTTGCTTATGCAGTGCRCTCAGGGAATAAATGTCTTTTTCCCATTTGGCAAAGCCAAGCTGACAGGTATGATTTTAGCTACAGGGATTTCAAGGAAAAAAAAAACAAAAAACTACTGAAGTGTTCTTTGCTTTATTATTAGTTTACATTAAAAAAACAAAACAAAACACTTCTATGTATTTTGGCTATAAACTCTTAAAAACATTTAACYTGCAAGACCAGAATCAAAGCTCTTTACATTAGAGGTACAATGCTGACATGGAAAGAAGCAAACTCTTACAGACACAAACTTCTCCATCCCTTTGCTCCCAAATGTTACTTTTTGAAGRCAAACTTACATTTGTTAGCAAGGAGTTCATCAAAGGCTTCTGACCACAGCTGGGCTTCTTCAGGGGAAGGTCTGCAGAAAGAGAGCGAGAACATCAGACYACACTGCTCAAGCCKYACTGCYTTTAAAGAACACWCGGATTATTTAAACAGCCTCTTTCTCGTAACTTACCTGAAGTAGTTGCGGTGCTTCSCTGCCTTCTTAGATTTCCTTTTGTTAGAATTGGAAGAGTTCTGCAGGAAGTAGCTCAGCCTCGCTTTCCAATCTTTAATGCTGGAAGAAAGAAGATTAAAAGCTCGTTTAAAATGACAGCCGCTTTCCCTGAGGCGGCTCCTGCAGCGGGGAGCCATCCACAGCCCCCTCGAAGGCAAGGTAAAACGCTTCCCATCCCTGCGGGCGTGAGAGGGAAGGACTCACATGGTTCTCTTCATGCTGCCCTTGTCGGTGTCCTCGGGCTCGCTGCGGCGGCGGCCGCGCTCCATGGGCCGCACGGCGAGGAACAGCGCGCTCTGCATGACAGCCAGTGCGGCCTGCCCCGCTGCGCCCGCTCTTATGGGCCTGAGGGCGGGCGTGGCCGGGCCTGAGGGCGGCACCGAGCCAGCCCCGCCTGCCTGCCTTTCCCGGCCTGAGGGCGGCACCGAGCCGGCCCCGCCTGCCTGCCTTTCCCGGCCTGAGGGCGGCACCGAGCCGGCCCCGCCTGCCTGCCTGCTTTTCCCAGCACGGCCAGCTGTGCCACTCCTCCGCCTCGCGTCTCTTTTCCCCCCTCCCTTTGTTTTTCCTTGCTCCCCCGCGTGTTGGAAATCTCTCGGCGTGTCGCGCCGCCACAGGGCCGGCTGTGCTTTCCGTCAGTCACAAACGTGCCCTGCTCTTCTGCAGCGGTTTGTTTTAAGCTTCTTCAGGTTTTTTGAGTACGCGAAAAGGGAAGGACATAGAGCTACTTCATTTTTTTTTAAGAACTACGGCAGAGTTTGAKCGCAGGGTGTTTTTGGTGTGGCCCCTGTGCTGAGCCGGGTTGCGGATCCCGTCACCCCGTGTCTGCACAGGGTTTAGCTCTGGGCTGTGTTGCCACCTACCAGCGGATTGTGAAAATTACTCCCAGCACTGGAAGCTGAACTTGCAGCGTCTTACTCGAGCCCTCGGCTCGTTGAAAAGGCCAGTGTCCAGCTGGAGGGTGTCATGTCCAAACAATTTGGATTTAGGAACCGTGTGTGTTTCTCTTTACCCTCTCCCTGCTTTTGTGCTCTTCAGAAAGAGCCTTCCTCTGCACAGTGCCCCAGAGCCTGTCCTTCCTGCCACAAAAAGCAGTGTCCAGAGAGACTGACTCCCAAAACACCAGCTGACTTCAACACAATCAGCATAGCATAAATGTCTCATCCTTTTACTTAATCACTTTGTCCTTACAACCTCTGCTTGCTGAGCACTCACAAGCTGCACTAAAGCATTCTGCTTTAAATGAGATGTCTGGGGGAAAGGAATGCCATTTCATTTGTGACAGCATTTAAACAACTTTTTAGTGCTTCTGGTTGTACTTTGCAGTATATATTGAAAATCTGATCGGAAAATAAAGTTCAATTCTATGAATGTTACCAGATAACTTTACTTTTGCAACAGGTGGCTCTCAGTCCTGTATATGGTATGTACATAAAGGGGAATTATTGTCAGGGATAAATGGGAGAAAGCATGGAAAGAGTAAGGCTCTAAGTAAGGCTGTGAAAGCATCAGTTCCAGAAACCCTGCGGGGTGCAGCTGCCAAAGCAGAGCTGGGCGCAGGCAGAGCCGGGGATGATGGATGGGTGTGTGCTGACTGCCTTCCAGCTCTTCCATCGTCACGGGCCCAGGAGCCGGTGCCAGGCGGGCTGTGAGTGCCGCGGGGCTGCGGGACAGCCCGGGACACACAGGGAACACCGCCCGCACGTGCGGGCTGGCACAGGGAACAGCACAGGGAAACAGCCCCGGCCTTCCCCGGGCTGCAGCCTCTGCACAGGATCAGCTGATCTGCGGAGGAGAACAGCACGTCCCCACCTGCCGCCCGACTTGCAGATTTTGCATGCTGGTTTCGTGTTTCTTTCACCCGGTTCTCAAAGCTGGGTGGGGGAAAATGTGCCAGCTATTGGGAATTGGGAAACTTCGTAGTCTAGCACGCTCCAGTTGGTTAAGCAATTATATTTTGGGAGTGTATCTGCAGCACACCAGAGATCCTGCAGATGTTTAGAGCCTGACAAAATGTTTTCTTGTTGGTCCTAGAGGAGGATTGCAAGGGTAGAGCCGGGATATTCCCAGCATCTGCCAAGTCGTAAAGTTGGCAGTAGTCGGCATATGGAAAATCGCAGCATGAATCATGTATTTGTCTGATACTTTCTATTTCAAACTTTTAATTGCTTCTTTCAGAAACCCATGAAATGGAAGCGCCAGTTAAGGAAGGCAGTTATAACATGCGTAATATCTTTCGAGAGTGGAAAAAACAGGTAAAAAATTAAGCTGTATATGGAATTGTGAGGTTAGATGACCTTATAAAAATCTTCTGTAACATTTGGTTTAAAAACTATTTAGATTAAAATAGAATTTTGTCAGCTGCGTTAGGTATATTTTGGTTTATATATTTATTACACTTTTAAAGCACATATATTGCTGTAATTTCTCCCGTCACCATGATGTATTTTCTGCCTGGGACAGTTACCTTTGCCAGGACATCAATTACACATCTGCATGATAAAAACATGTTTTCCATTTATGTTCAAAGACCAAGGAAAAGCATCTGACCTCCCAGCATGTCACCAGTGTGCTGTGCAAGGACCCAGTCAGGGCTGGGAAGAGGCTGCTGGCAAGTTCTCCCCTTGAGAACTTCCCCAGGTGCTGTGGGCACGAAGTGGCCCTTTGTGGCTGCACTGCCTGCAAGAGTGTTTGGGCTCACTTTTTAAAGGCACCAAACCCAAGCATTACCTCATTTTATCAATTTCTGGTTTTTCACTGGAAGATGGGTCGGGTTTTTAGTTCACCTTTCTGAAGGAGGGTTTGTTTCACACCAGTGGTGCTGCACATTGACTGGGCAAAGGAGATTTGGCATCTCAGCCTCATCCTGTGCTGAAAAATGTTGAAATTGTTGAAAATGCCAGGAAAATTAGGAATTAGGGTTGTGAAGAAAAGCCCTGGGYTGCCAKTGCAGCGCAAGTTCAGGTGTGYTAGCACAGCAYGATGTGGGATGCTGCTGGAMAAACAATGTCCCCAAGCTGTGATTCCTTTCACTGGGGACAGGGCTGAGTGGCTCCAAGCAGTGCCCAGGGCARCACTGCAGATCTGCCCGTGGGTGTGCTGACCTCTGCCCTTTGGAAACAGGGAAGCTCTTGGTGGCTGAGGACAAACGCAAACATAGTGCTCAAGCTTATCCTTTACGTCCTCCTTAAAGCTTCTGTCTATTTCTGTCCCACTAATCTCGTTGGCAAGGGGCAAGGCCGAGGGAAAGGGGTGGGAGGAGAGAGCCTGGAGCCCAAATTTTGCTGTGGAAGTCGGTGACAAATTTGCCATTGCCTGCAGCGAAATCTGATGTCGGACATTTAATGGCACAAGCGCTCACCCTGGAGATCACACTTCGCTTTTCAAAGCCTTTTTTGAGAATGTTCTGTTCTTTTTCTGCTTATACAATTCCTATGGGCACCAGGGATGGCTGGATGTACAGGGGACTGTAACATAGGCAATAAACATCCCAGGGAGAAGATTAGGATTTTTCCATCTCCGTTACATTCTATGTTGCAATAGCTGCGCTGATCTTTTGAAGTTGCCAGTGAGTTGTTCTCACTGAGTGACGCTTAAATCCGTGTCTGCATTTTGTGAAATGCCAACCCTTGTTTCTTTCTTTTACTTGGCTGGTAGGACACAAGAAAAGTGGTGCAGATTTTATAGCTGAGTTTCATAAAGCCAGGAGGAACATATAGAACATTTGCATGGTAGTTCAAGCCATGCATGGGAATTATTTCAGGGATGTCTTATTGAACACTCAGCTATGAGTGTTGAAAAATAGCTGAAAAATCATATTCAAAAAAAGGAACAAGATGTTGAGGCATGTCGTTTTGTAGTGCAAATTGCAAATGGCACAAGTGAACTTTCTTGTATTTTTACCGTTCTTGAATGTACAGCTGTACAATCCTGTCCTGTGCTGTGAGGTGATTCATGTAAGCATCAGAACAGGAGATCAGCAAAGCACCCCACACTGTGACCCTCTGTTCTTACCTCCCTTTTTGGCTGTGTCTTCTCTGAAGTGCAGGGACTGATCTGCATCAGTACAGAGGTGCCCAGCTGTGGTGCCAGTGAAAGCTTTGTGCTGTGCATTGCTGAATAACAGCAGCCAAGCCCAGGCTGTGTGGTAGAGCACTATTTTTCTAAATGAATGTTATGGTTATGAGTATTAAAATCGCCACTCTTTCTCATTTTTTTAATAAGTGAAGCAGTTCACTCAAACCCTTAGTCTAACACTGATTGCTGACTTAGTAATTACTGACGTCAGGTTGTTGCATTGTGTGGCTGTGGCCCTGCAGGCTGTGCCTGGCAGGCTGTTGTACTTCCCTCTGTATTATTTTCCAGTCACAAAGCTCAAAACGTGCAAATCACCAGAAGCCATTTCTGGATCTAAATTTAGCACTACTATGGATTAACCTGGACCAATTATATGCTCGGTCTTTCCTAAATAAAAAAAAAAACATATCTCATTACAAATGGATATTGTTTCACTTAGCAGTAAAACCCTCTGAGTAACACATAAACTAGACAGAGTTCTCTGAGAACTTATCAGTCCCAGCCCTCAGGCACCTTGTTTTACATAAACACTGACATTAGTTTATAAAAGTTCTAAAATTAGAGCTGAAATCTGTCAAGTGGACCAGCTGGGACTGTGTCTCTACATACAGGGTTGCTCTTGTGTGGATGTGTATGTCTCTCTTTCAGTGATGCTGTGAAAAGAATATGAATTTAGGCATTGAGCCTAAATTGTGATTCCCCCTCTGCCCCTGGACATTGGGAAATGTTGGTTTTGAAGGAGATACTGGACAGCAGCAGGCAGGAATTGGAACAGCATGTTCCCTGGGAAGCAGGGATGGCTGTCCTGCTTGTGTCAGATGTGTTTTATCCCTTCTGCAAAAAAAAAAGCTGAAAGGAGAGCTGTTAATAAAATCTGCATTCTAAAGGACAGGATATTCTCAAATTCCTTATGCTTTTTGTCAATACAGAGAGCAAACAGCTTAGCAAGAAGCAGGGTATTTTTAACAATGAAGTTTTCTTAGCAGATAGGAGCTGTGTTACACCATCTCATGTGAAGAGAGATGATTAATCTTGTTTGAGGTTAGCCAGGTGATGCAGAACATTGGCTCCATGTCCTGTTCCAGTTGCAGTCTGTTTTACACCCCCTTTCCCCAAAGACTGTATTTGTTAACCTGGGTGTGCAGAGGGACATTAAACAGTCAGATATGTTTGTTGAACCTGGATGTGGGCACCATCTTTATCATATTATCTGCATGTAACACAGTCAGCACACAGCCCTCCTGATGGCTCTCTAATCCAATGAAAGTCTCTGCAAATACCTGAATGTTGGGCATTGATTCAGAAGGACAGTGATTCTCTGTGGCTTAGAGAATCACTCCCTTTTACAGCTCCCACAGGTGGACACTGTGTCAGGAGCACAACAGCAAGAAAGCTTGAGATCAGAGTGTAGGAGTACAACCATTTGTGCACCACCTTAAAAGTTCAAATTAAAATAAGCGTTGTAAATAAGAAGTAAAAACAAGCACTTCTTTTGAAATGAGATAAAATTTCTTTCTTATTTTGTGACAGGGGAAGAAGTTTTAAGAAGCCCACTTCTTGGGACACCCTGATCTCCAGGCTGGGTAGAACTAGCAGAGGTTTAATGACACTTTTTTAGTGGAAAACAAAAGCAGTAGCAAAATATCAAATTTGCCAGAGGAAATTTTTTTCATTTCTTCAAAATTATTTTAGGGTGATATTTTCTTTTTATCACTTTCAGTGTTGCAGCTTAGGCTTTTTGGCAAAGAGTAGAAAGGTAATGAATGTCTTTGAGATGTGATAAAGGCTGCRTGGTAATGGAGAGGACAGGAAGCAYTGTCTGAGCAAAYCTGCTTATCAAAGCCAGGAGACAYCTCAGGAAGGGCAGCCTTACACYCTTTCTAGTCTTCATACTGACAAAAACTACTCCAAAATTTGTAGGTTAAACTCTCTGGAGGTAGAAAAAGCCAGAGTGAGGGTTCCCTGTACAAGGTTATTAATCCCACAGTGGCACCCTGGGCTATTCCCAGAGTGAAGGCTGGTAGAGAAAGGAAGGACAAGGTGCAATTTGTCCTCATCAAAATGTGGAAATTCTCTCCTGGCTGTTTGAAGAGTACACTGAGGAGGTCAGACCATAACCAGGCTGTCTTTGGGGTGGTCTGGGAGACAGACATAGCCAAGTACCTTGACAGATTAGTCATTCTCTTAATGCCAAATGTTGCAAAATAATGTCCCAATCCTCCAAGCACTGTACACAGATACATGGTTCCCCTAGAACACTTTTTTTATCAGTTGAGCATTCAATCAGGCCTTCAGAGCAGAGCAATTCATAGCTGACTTTAGGTGAATCATTCCATGTGGAAAATATAGGTCCAAATCTATAAAAATATACAGAGGGAATGATAATAGATTTCTTCTTATATAGATTTCTTCTTGTCATTTCTTGTGTCTGAATGAATGTTAGGTAAAATTCCACATGAATTAGTAAAGCTCTCCTTTATTTATCACTGATATTGCAGTGCTAGATGTAGTCAGGACACTTATTGTCATGGCAAACAGCAGTGACAGGTAATTTTGCATTAAAGAAACATTTTCTGGACTGCTCCCCATGGTAGGAAATGTCAGCACATTTCTACAGGTTGCACTCAGAATTTGAGAGGCTGCAAATAACTCATTGCTTGTTGTGGCAAACTCCTTTTTAAAGGGACTGCAGTCAGTGCTACACTGTGATACAGCATCCAGTTAGGAGCTGTGAGGAGATCTCCACATTAGGCACTTGGTACTTCTCAAGGATGCTCTTCAAGAATTGCTTGATGCATCATTGAGAACTGAGAGCAAGAAACCTGGATTAACAAAWGGATCCACTGAAATTTAAAATTTCTTCTCTGGCTACAAGTACCAAATAGTCAATTTAAAGGGATAAAAAAGGAAATCTTGACAGTTGTTAAAGGATTAATTGGAGGTGGCAGGGAGGAGAGTTGAACATGTCTGCTCAGCACTTCTCTCCTGGCAGGTTCATCATTTCCAAGATGAACCACTGCACAGGAAGGGGTGCTCTGTGATGTTTGTTGTCATTTCACCTACTCCTTCCAGGAAGCTTCTCTTAACTCTTTTAAAAATGAAACCAACTGTGTGTGGCAGTTTGTAAACACACACTGTTCAAAACATCCTTCAGTACTTTTTCTGATGTGTGTTGCTCTGAGGGGTGACACGTGAGCTGCAGTTCAAGCTCTGCAATGGTGAACTTATTTCACATTTAACATTAAGATGACATTTAGTTGCTGTGAATTTTATTATCTTTTAAATCAAGTTGTTTACATAAAGTCTTTGCTTCAAGTAAGTTTGTTTTCCTGTTAACTTTCCAGCAGAAACAGTTATTTGAAGTCTGGGACAATATTCCTGGCAAGTTCATAACTGAGAAAGAAACCAGGGGATAGGAGGGTTCACATCAGCTCTCTGGGACATGTGTGAACATATTAGGAATCATAGGATGTGTAGGTAAATTGCAAGGGTTAATGAAAAGAAGAACAAAAATTATCTGGAGGAAATGACCTTCTGCTGTGTGCTATACCAATATCCACTGAATAACTAATGCCCACTGTATTGATTGTGTTCTGCTTGCTTTGCCTCCAGGAGAAGTGAGGACAATTTTTTCTGTGTATTATGGAATTATTCCATCTTTGCATATGTATTTTCTTTATTTCAGACAACTACTCCAATCCATACGCAGTCAGCAGGGAAGAGAGATTTGGAACTGGACACAAATTAAACACAGGGAAAGCTTCTTGAAGCTAGAGGGTGTTTTTGCATGGACAGTTTCTCTGCAAGGAAATGGAGAGTAAAGAAGGAGGTGAAGGTGAGGTTCTCTGCTGTGCTTTTGGGTTTGCAGCAGGTGTTACACAACTGCCCTGTGTGCATCACACAGGCTTGGTACTTGGAATAATATTTACTGAATCTTCTGTCTGCCAGTAATACTTGATTTGCTGCTATTAAAACAAATTGAAATAAGAGGTTATTTTGTTACAACTCCAAATGCTCTCAAAATGAGCTACTTTTGTTTTCTTTGCCAGTTTGCATTTACATTTATAACACATTACTAGCCAGCTCATTTTCTTTTTTGGTTTTAAGTACAGCTGAGAAATGAGCAGGTTTCTATTACACTACATCCCCTTTTTTTTTCCTCCCTCATGGGAGGAAATCTAGTAAAGACTGGGTTTTTCTTGCCTGTCTGCTTGGTTTTATGTTTCTGAGTGAAAAATCAACACATATTTATAATGTTTTTACAGTGAGTCCTTTCTGAACTGGGGAAGGTGGATTGGGTACAGGCAGACCTGCAGCATGGCTGCTGTAGTTTGGGCTGCCTGTCTTGTGGATGGAGCTGGGTTACCATGATGGCTGCAGTGGTGAAAAGTGGTATTTCTCAGCTGTGGCAMACMYTGGTGGTGTGGMTKYCCAGCAGGATCTGACCTGGCACCTCTGGCAAAATAKCTGCTATGGCTGGATCCCCTCTGAGCAGAACAGGTGGATCCTTGTCCTCCATGAACCCCCATTTTCCCTGGCGTGACCAACAATCCACATTGCAAGTGTGTACTCAGCTGAGGCCAGAAAGGGAAGAGGTTGTAGGGAGGGCTGAGAAAGGAGCATTTG
>CADDXX010001268.1:42965-58651 GCA_902810485.1 Alauda arvensis | reverse complement strand
TTCTGGGATTTGATGATTCTTAGTGAGGACACAGCTCTGCAGCTTCACGTGTGCTTGGCAGTTGCAGCCAGCTCTGAGGGYTTGTCCCTGTCTGTATTTCTGTATTCCAGTCATGTGCCTTGCCTTCTCTGTAGCCTTTTTCTCACTCAGCCTTGTCTGAGCTGCTCACAATTCCAYGTTGTCCAGCTCTACCCTGAGGGATCCTGTCCTTTACTGGTGTCTCTGGTGTGATGGAGCCACTGGTGATTATTCCTGTGTGTGGCTCTTTGATCCAGGTCCCGTAGGAGCAGGGAAGGTGTTTGAGTGACAGGTGTTGTGCAGGAGGCTCTGGCTGTGTGTGAGTGTGTGCTCCCCTGGTTTCCTCCCTGTGTGAGCTGGGTACAAGCAGTAGCAGGCTTTGTCAGGATGCCACATGGGTCCCAGGCATTCCTGGGATCTTATCCTCAGGGATCTTGGTCTGGGACAAATGCCAGCAAAGGAGGAGGTGGGAATGCCACTCCTTACTTGAGGCACAGGAGGAATGGAGAGGGAAGGTGATGACATGTGTCATGTTTGAGTCCAAAGGTGGACCAGGCTGGTGGCTCACCCCAGAAGCTTCTAGAGCCAGAGTGAGTTCAGCAAGAGGAAACTCAAATGAGGCTTGGGAAGGACCTTTTATAGCAAAGCTGCTGCTCCAAAAACCCTCAAACCCTTCCATTCTGATTCCTTGTGCCTGAGCAGGAGCTGGTGGTGGCCTTAAGGGACCTAAAGGTGCCCTTTGAAATGCTGTTTATTAGAGTTGACACTTAGGAGGGAAAAGTATGGATRCTGCATCCATTTGGGAATCCTGGGTTGGGGAGCAGCAAATGGGCCTCTGATCCATGTGATTGGCAGGCCCCATCTACAGAAAATCCTTCCCACATTTGATTATTCAAAGGGTTTTCTTACAGGAAGACAACTCTATTCCTCATTTCCAGTGTTAGATGGAAAGGATGCTCACAGGAGAGCTCAGAGACCTGAGGCACTGAAAGCACCTAGGGTCAGGCTTCAGGGATTTCCATTTATTGTGGAAAGCATTTTCCTTCTGGCTGCTCTCTTCCCTTCTCTGCACCCTTCTTCCAGGTGGGGACCCAGCTGCTGGTCCCACCTGTGCCCTGAAGAAGAGGGTGCTCTGCCCCTCAGCCAGAAATGCCATTGCCTGCAGACCTGGAGTGCCACGGGGAGCAGGGCTGCAGGTGCTGCACCAGGGGAAGCAGATGGCTGGCAGCTGTTGCTGGCAGGATTCTCTGGGCTGCTCTGCAAACAGGAGCCCTGAAGAGATCTCTGCAGGGTGYTCAGAAACACCGATGGCAGCTCAGACCCGTGGAACAACAACACTGGGAGCAAGGGAAGCAGGAAGGGAAGCGTTTTGCTGCTGAGCTGTGGCTGTGAGGTTCAAGGCCACGGTGATTAAAGGCCAGTGCCTCCCTCCAGCYTGCCAGCTCTGCTTCTCCTTAGCAGGAAGGGTGAGAAGGAGAGGAAGCCTTTGAGCCCAGCTCTGAAATCACTTAACTCCTTCCCCAAGGGCTCTTTTAATTGCTCTGAGACAGCCGGGTGTGTGTCTGCCTTTAAACACAGGCAGCTTCCCAAGGTGCTGCCTTGGCACTTGCTGAGCAGCTCCTAGACTCTGTGATTTCCAAGTTAGAGGTGTTTTTATTTATTCTTTCCTCTTCCTTTCTGTGATTAAACTCAGGGGTTGGAACCACTGCCCAGCTTAGTGTGTCCCTTGCAGCTCTCGTGGTCTGAAAAGTGCCATGGTTGGAGGAGACAGCAGCAGTGCTTATGGATTAACTGGGAGCAACTCAGCTCACGAGCCTTGGCTGAGCTTCTTCCCTCTGCTAAGCAATGAGATGAGGGGAAGGGATTTGTGCTGCTTTCTAGAGACACTTCTGACGTGCTGGAAGGTTTTGATGAATGATGAGCTGGTGCCACTCCTGGGACTTGCTCTGGCTGTGTTTAGATCTCTTCATCCTGAACAACCCTGAAACTGCTGCTGAAGTGCTGCTGCTTTCTGAGCAGTGGCCTTTGCTCTACAGGATGTCAAAGGTATTGAACCATTTTTTGGTAGGGGATTCCCAAGCACGCTTGTTTTAGCCACACAGTGGTGGTGATGAAGCACTTTGTGGTCAGGACCTACTGTGACTTCAGTCCCCAGTGGGTCCTGCAGGGTTTCCAGGAGGAACTTCAAACCTCTGTGGGTCATTGTATGAGGCAATGAGTCACCCAGGAACAGGCAATGTGTGGCTGTGTTGGCTGCCACACCTCCCCTGGACACTTCCAGGGATGGAACAGCCCCAGCTGCTCTGGGCATCCTGTGCCAGGGCCTCCCCAACCTGCCAGGGAACAATTCCTGCCCTAAATCCCAGCCAGCCCTGCCCTCTGGCACTGGGAAGCCATTCCCTGTGTGCTGTCCCTCCATSCCTTGTCCCCAGTCCCTCTGCAGCTCTCCTGGAGCCCCTTTAGGCCCTGCCAGGGGCTCTGAGCTCTCCCTGGAGCTTCTCCTGTCCAGGTGAGCACCCCCAGCTCTGCCAGCCTGGCTCCAGAGCAGAGGGGCTCCAGGCCTGCAGCAGCTCCGTGGCTCCTCTGGGCTCTGCAGCAGCTCCAGCTCCTTGTGCTGTTGGCCCCAGGGCTGGGGCAGCTGCAGGTGGGGAATCACCTGAGCACAGGGGCACAATCCCCCCTTTCCTGCTGCCCACACTGGGAGATCAGCCCAGGACTGGGGGTTTTCAGGTGTCAGCACACACAGCCAGGTGCTGTCCATCTTTCTGGATTCCTTGTCCTGTCCCACAGCAGGAGCTCTCTGGGCTCTTCCCTCGCAGTGCAGGTGAAGGACACAACTCGTGCTGTGCCCATCTGCCTGCTGCACACATCCTGCATCCTCKGGCCCACCTGAAGCAGGAGCTTGCTGTTCCCAGCTGGTGGCTGGGGACATCTCCTGAGAGCAGGTGCCTTTCTCATGGATGTGAGCACAGTGGAGCAGCAGGAAGCTGCATTCCCACTCCCAGCTGTCAGTGTGGGCTCAGGGGTGCCATGATGAGCAGCCACAGGCCTGTGGAGAGGAAGGAGCAGTTTGAAGTGGTGACAGTGCTAAGCCTGCTGGTGCCTTTGGCTCTCTCCTTGGCATGCAAAGCAGAGCTGGGTCCCAGCTCGTGCCCTGAGTGTTGCAAGGTGTGCAGAGCCATCACTTAAACAGAGCGTAGGCTGCTTGTCAGCCCATCTTGGGGCTCTTTAATTGCACTGAAAGTTTGCTGCAATGTTTACTGGTGTCTGTTGAGTCTTGGCTACAGGGAACTYCATCAGAAAAGTTACTCATTGCTAATGAGCAGCAAGTCTTTGGCTGTCCAGAGGGTTTGGAAGGGAACTGGGAGTGCATTGTGGAAATTCAAGTATCACTTCCTGTGGCTGGCTCCAAAAGTGGCAGTGTTACAAGGGTTTGTGTCAGTGACTGACCTGACTCGCTCTGCTTCACATCTTGCACAAAGGTGGATGTCAAATGTGGGTTTTTTCCTGTTAATTGTGAATTTCTTCTTTGTGGAGAAGTGGGATGAGAGAGAGAGAGAGGGGCAGAAATGTGCTTTGGAAGAAAAGGTTKTATTAGTGCCCTTCACAAAGGCTCTGTTGAAACTTGGAGGTAGCATTGCCTCTCCTTCCCTGCAGTGCCTTGTTTTACCTGCAATCATCTGATGTGTGTGGGCTTGTGGCTTCCTTGAATGGAAAAGTTCAACTTGATTTCTTTTTCTAAGGATTTGTAGGAAATTCTCTGTTMTTCCACTGACTTGTGCATTATCACAGAATCCCAGACTGGTTTGGATGGGAAGTGACTTCAAGATCATTTAATTCCATCCCCCTGCCAGGAGCAGGGACACCTTCCACTATCCCTGCTTGTTCCAAGCTCCATCCAGCCTGACCTTGGGCACTGCCAGGGATCCAGGGGCAGCCACAGCTTCTCTGGGCACCCTGTGCCAGGGCTTCACTGCCCTCAAAAGGGAATAATTCCTTCCTAAAGTCTAATCTAAAYCCACCCTCCTTCAGCTCAAGGCCATTCCCCCTGTCCTGCTCTCATAGTTGGTGGGTTGGGATCAAATCCAGTTCTCCAGAGGGGCTGAGGTCTTGCCAGTGTCTGATCCCTGCATTGCCACTCCAGAGGTTCCTTGTTGACTGATCCTCTCCTAACATCCTAATGATGATCCCTGAAGGTTCATCATTCCCAGCCCTGAGCTCCCCATCTGTGCACCCCTGTGCAGCTGAACACCTCACACTCAGGTGGAAGCTGTGGTGACCCATATTCATGGATATTTGGTGCTCCCAAACAGGGAGAACTCCTGGATGCAGCTGGAATTGGCAGGCTGCTTGCCTAAGCCTGCCAAGAACATCAAATATTGCTCCACATGATGTATCTGTGGGGAAATTACCCACCAACACAACAGTGGGATGGGGTCAGGACTTGGCACCATGGGGGTGGAGCCAAATCCCAGTTCCATCCCACCCTGGGGTGATTCCAGTGCCAGGACAGARCCACAGCACTGGATTCTRTCCCATSAGGGTGGGGAGGCCAGAGAAGTGTGGCTGTTCCATCCCTGGAAGTGTTCCATCCCAGKCTGGACAGGGCTTGGAGCCACCTGGGATAGTGGGAGGTGTCCCTGCCCATGCAGGGGGTGACACTGGATGAGTTTTAAGGTCCATTAAATCCAAAGCAATTTGGGATTCCATGAATCTCCCAGGGGGTGTCTGAAAACCAAGGCCGTGAATATCAGAGTGTGTTGGCAGGGCAGGAATGTGGTTTTCCCAGTGAATCAGCACTGTGGGGATTGGAGAGCAGGAGGGAGGCTTCTGCTCAGTGTGGCAGTTCCTTATTGAGGAATGGCTCTGGCCTTGCTGGGACCCTGCAGGTGTTCAGTGCTGGGCTCCTCCCCACAGGAGAGACCTGGAGGGGCTGGAGCGAGTCCAGGGAAGGGAACGGAGCTGGGCAAGGGAATGGAGCCCCAGCAGGAGCTGAGGGAGCTGGGCAAGGGAATGGAGCCCCAGCAGGGCCTGAGGGAGCTGGGCAAGGGAATGGAGCCCCAGCAGGGCCTGAGGGAGCTGGGCAAGGGAATGGAGCCCCAGCAGGGCCTGAGGGAGCTGGGCAAGGGAATGGAGCCCCAGCAGGGCCTGAGGGAGCTGGGCAAGGGAATGGAGCCCCAGCAGGGCCTGAGGGAGCTGCCCAAGGGGCTCAGCCTGCACAAAAGGAGGCTCAGGGGGACCTTGTGGCTCTGCACAGCTCCCTGCCAGCAGGGCACAGCCAGGGGGGGTCGGGCTCTGCTGCCAGGGAACAGGGACAGGACAAGGGGAAATGGCCTCAGGCTGGGCCAGGACAGGCTCAGGTTGGATATTGGGAACTATTCTTCCCTAGAAAGGACTGTCCATCCCTGGCACAGCTGCCCAGGGCAGTGGTGAAATCTCCATCTCTGGAGGGATTTAAAAGCCCTGTGGATGTGGCACTTGGGGACATGGGACTGTGGTGGCCTTGGCAGTGCCAAAGGATGTTTGGATTTAATGTTCAGAAAGGGCTTTTCCAGCCTGTGATTCTGTGACTTTATGCTGTTTTTTGGAGCATCCTTCATGTCTGCATGTCTAAAACCTGCCCAGTGACACCCAGGCAGGAGGAGGGACACACTGAAGCTGCAGCTGGGACACACAGCCAGGACATCCACATCCTTCCTGCAGCTTCCTGATGGGAGCCAGACCCATGGGCTCGTGTGGGGGGTGCAGCTCTSCACTGCCAACGTGCTGCCTTCTGGTGCCAGCTGAGAAGTGACCTTGGAAAAGGCAAACAGGGCTCGAGTTAATCAGTACCACTGCAGGGTGAGGTGACTCCTCACACACTGGCCAAGGGTGGGCATAGGGCAAACGTGCCTTGTTTTTCCTGGCACGGCTCTGTGCTCTTCCATTTGCTGGGATTGGTTGAGTTCTCTGCCTCCTGGCTTATCTTGAGCCTGAGGGGAGAAGGTTCTTAGCCTTGTACCCTCTTTGTGTTTAAGGAGATTTGTAGGGAACAGCCTCCTGGATTTGCTGGGGCTGCTGTGCTGAGCACCCTGATCCTGCCTGGAGCACCTGTGAGCAAGATGGGATGTGCAAATCCATCTGGGTGTCCTCAGCACAGGTGCCACCTGTGAGCAAGGTGGGATGTGCAAATCCATCTGGGTGTCCTCAGCACAGGTGCCACCAGTGCTGTGCTGAGCACAGCAAACCTGGCTGTCACACCCCAACACCTCTGGGCCCAGACAATGGTGATGGTGGGAATCTCACCAGGCACATGGTGGGATTCTTGGCACGTCCTCTGCAGGGCCAGGAGCTGCACTTGATGAGCCATGGGGGTCCCTCCCAGCTCAGGATGCTCCAGGATTCTGTGGCAGTGCTTGGTCTGCTGCTGGCTCTGGGTAACCAGATTACTTCAAAGARGAATTGTTTTTTCCGGGACAGGAAGACCATTAGTAGGATCTGGGCTATAAATCAGTATTTTTTTCCTCTTTGGACACATAATTTGATCTCCCAGAGGCAATCCTGGCTGCGGGATTGATGTTGGGTTGAAGCCATACAAGCCATTTGTGTCTGTAAATCCCATAAGGACGCCAGCCAGTTCCTCTGTGATGGCACCACAGCCACCAGGCCTGTCCCCAGCTCTTAGGGTGCCTGTGGCTCCCTGGAGCCATCCTGGCATGGACAGGAAGCTCCTGTGTGGTGCCAGTGATGAGATTGTTGCTGCTGGTTTTGCTCTTTCCCTGAGGATTTCTGACCCCAATCCTGAGGGAGCTGTCTGGGCTGGATTGGCTCCTCCCTGCAGCTGTGAGGAGAAGCCCTGTCTGTGAACATGGAGCTATTACAGAGCAGGGCCCTYTACAAATGCCTGGCTGCTTTGGGAAGGAGACTCTGGGGTGTATGAAATTCCCTCGGGGCATTTCTCTTTTTCCTTTCACCTTCTTTCCCTGAAAAAGAGGCAAAAATCCAGAGTCCAGGCTGGTGGGAATTATTGGTCATGACAGAAGAAYGACTTACAGAGAGATGTGAGTCACTAGACCAGTGTGTGGAGATCCAAAATGCAGAAGGTGACACTGATTTCCACTGAGGATGAGGTGAGGGRATGATGGAGCCAGTGCCAGGCTCAAACACTGCTGGGTTTGGGGCTTCACAAAAGGTAGAAGGGACAACTTCAGTAATGTTTGTAAGAAAGACCCCAACAAGGAAAAGCAGCTGAAGGAGGCTGGGAATGGCCAAGATGCTCTTGGGATCTGTCCCTGAAGATGCCTGGCAACTCATTGGTATTCTGGGAGAAGCTGTCCTGGGCAAGCAGCCGTGTCCTGGCTGGCCAGAGCACTGTCCCCAAGGGTGGCAGCCAACCCAGCACCAGAGCCAGTCCTGGTTCTGTCCCTGTGCCCCAGGGTGGCCCCAGAGTGGGCACACAGGGCTGGCCTKGCTCAGCACACAGAAAAGTGTCCTGGCTGGAGCCTGGCAGGAGCTGGGGGCCATAGGAAGGATCTCAAGCTGTGGGAGAGCRTCCAAAGGGGCACAGACATGGGGAAGGGTCTGGAGGGGCCACACAAGGAGTGCCTGAGGGCWCTTGGCTTGTTTAGCTGGAGAAGAGACTGAGAGGAGAGCTCATGGATGTCAGCAACTTCCTCCCGAGGGGCAGCTCTGATCTCTGCTCTCTGTGACAGGGATAGGACCCAAGGGAACTGCTGGAGCTGTTTCTGCAGGGGTTAATGTTGGATCTCAGGGAAAGGCTCTTCTCCCAGAGGGTTCAGGCACTGCCCAGGCTSCCCAGGGAATGGGCACAGCCCTGAGGCTGCCAGAGCTCCAGGAGAGTTTGGACAGTACTGCCAGGGATGCACAGGGTGGGGTTGTTGGGGTGTCTGTGGAGGTCCAGCAGTCGGACTCCATGATCCCTCTGGGTTCCTCCCAACCCRGGATATTCCATGATTCCATGGTTGTTATCAGCAAACCTCTGCAGAGCAGCTGCCCTTTCTCCAAGAAATGGCTCTTCCCAGGTGTTTGAGTTCTGCAAGCAAGGTGGGAACATGTGAGGCCATGGGGAAAAGCTGTTTATTGAATATTATCCCCAGTCCTTGCAGGAAGAGAGGAAAACTTCCCAAGCCATGAGCCTGGTGAAACTTCCCTGAGGTACCTTCCAAGCACAGGGGCTCTGGAGAGCTTCCCCTGCCTCACTCAAGCCTTGCATCTGTTTTCTTGTTCCAGGCTGTTTTGGGGATAATGAGATTAAATCAGTCTCTCCTCCTCCCCTAACTAGTGCTTCAAATCCTATTATCTTGTAAAGCATTTGGAATTCTGCCCCCCAAAATTGCATTAAGCTGAGATAGAAATTCCTTGCGGCTTAGAGTCGCCTCCGTACGGCTTCGGGGTTTGTTGCTTCTTGCTCTGCAGCTCCTGTGGCTTTACTGGTGTGGGATGCAACCTCTGGGGCTGARCCCCAGGGAGATGGAGTGACCCTGCACAGGGAAGGGCTGGGAAGGGGGTACAGAAATCTTTGCCAAGGATGGGATTCACCCAGATGAGAATAAATGCTGTGAGATGGGACCCCAACGAGACCCAGTGCCCCTTTTTAGTCCTGGTGCCTGTCTTGGGGGGTGTTGCTTTGCCCTTTCCCACCACTTCTCTGCTTCCAGGGAAAAGTGGAGTATGCAGACAAAGAGAGGAACAGGTTGGAGCAATCCATGAGTKCAGTGACAGGGGCTGGTTCAAGGCCATGGGATGGGGGGACACCTGGAGCTGCTCTTTGCTGAGGGGTTTTCTTTTACCAACTGAACCAAATTTGGTACCTGTTGGAATGAGTCCAGAGGAGCCATGGAGCTGCTCCAGGCCTGGAGCCCCTCTGCTCTGGAGCCAGGCTGGGAGAGCTGAGGGTGCTCACCAGGACAGGAGAAGCTCCAGGGAGAGCTCAGAGCCCCTGGCAGGGCCTAAAGGGGCTCCAGGAGAGCTGCAGAGGGACTGGGGACAAGGGATGGAGAGACAGGACACAGGGAGTGGCTTCAAAGTGGAAAAGGGGATTTGAGTGGGATTTTGGGGCAGGAATTGTTCCCTGGGAGAGTGGGGAGAAGCTGTGGGTGTCCAGAAGAGCTGGGGCTGCTCCTGAATCCCTGGCAGTGCCCAAGGCCAGGTTGGACATTGGGGCTGGGAACAGTGGAAAGTGTCCCTGCCATGGCAAGAGGTGGCAGTGGAGTTTGTAGAAGGTCCCCTCCCACCCAAACCACTCTGGGATCCTGTGGTTGGGGTTGGGTTTGAGCAGATGCCTGTGCTGGAGCTGGGGGTGTTGTCCCAAGCAGGTGGGGGAGCAGCACCTTGTGCCCAGCCCAGCACTGAGCATGTGAGCCCAGGAGTTTGGTAGCCTATGGAATTGTTCTTGGGATTCTTATCAAAGTGTTCCTGGGAGAAGAGGACTTTAGCCAGGGTAATCTGTGTTTGGAAGGGTCTRTGAGAGCAGATAATGCCTCATGCTGCTCTTGAGAGCCAAATGATGTCAAATTTTAACTTTCTAGCTGGAAGTTGTTTCATGCCTTGTGTAGATCTTCGWTTTTTATTTCTATTTTTATTTCCCCCACCGCAAACACACCTGGCCTTGGGCACTGCCAGGGGTCCAGGGGCAGCCCCAGCTGCTCTGGGYRYCCTKTGCCAGGSMCTGCCCACCCTGYCAGGGAACAATTCCTTCCCAATATCCCACTCAAATMCCCTTTTCTACTTTGAAGCCATTCCCTGTGTCCTGTCCCCCAATCCCTTGTCCCCAGTCCCTCTGCAGCTCTCCTGGAGCCCCTTTAGGTCCTGCTCTGAGCTCTCAAATGTTGTCAAAGTGATGGGATGAGGGGTAAGAGCTCTCCCTCCCCATTCCCTAAACTGCTTCTGGTGAAATCTCAGCTCCTCAGTGGAGAGGGCCCCTCTGACACCCATCCTGCTCAAGGGGCTCCCAGTCCCACTGCTGGAAGTGGGGATGGACCAGCAAAGGGAACAAAGGGGTCACAGCAGAGCAGGTGGCAGATGGCACTGCTGGGGGACAGGACCCACAGCATTGCTCCTCAWCCAGGTGGGGCAGAGCAGTTGGAAGCAGCTGACAGGATCAGCATCTCACTCCTCACCTGTGCCCATTGGGAGAGCTGGACATTTCCAGAGGGTGGAGGATTGTGGGGGATACATCAGGGTGGGGTTCCACACAGGATGGGGCTCAGAATGTTCCACATCTCAGGCTTTTCCTGCGAGTTGCTGGAGCCCTCCCTGTCTCACATGAAATAACTCCAGGACACACAGTGTTCATACACAAGAAAGGAAAGAAAGCTTYCAGATATGTATAGAAAGACTCAAACATGCAAAGATTGGTGCAGGGAATCTCCACCTCTGCAATCACCCTGCCTAACACAAACGCTTGTCAAGAACATCCATCCCACAACAAGGAATGTAAACACTGAAAACCCGTTAGAAAAGCAACCTTGTTGTTTAAGTACAGACTGTGAGAACTGACTCTAAAATGTGAGACTTAACCAGAAGGCTTAMAAATTCCGAGTGACACCTCCCTAACAGGTTTTGTTTCCCTCTCCCAGTACAGCGCCGTGGACAGCAACCCCCTGTCCCTGTACGTCATGCACCCCTTCTGGAACGCCGTGGTGAAGGTGAGTGCTGACAGCACAGCCCTCTGGAACACCAGCAGCTGCTTCCTTTGTGGTGCCACTAATGAGTGAGGGGCTGCCTGCAGCCTGCCCCAAATCCCTGACTGCCTGCATCCCAGCCCAGTGCTTCCTGCTGCCCCGGGCTGCTCCGGGTGCTCCTGGCAGTGCTGTCTAACACCCGGATGGTGCAGCCGTGGCTGGAGCAGCTCCTGCTCCTCACTCCATGTTTTAATGAGTTCATCTGTTCTTTTGCTGCTTTCCCATAGATCTTCCCTACCTGGCTGGCCCCAAATTTGATAACGTTTTCTGGCTTCCTGCTGCTTGTCTTCAACTTCTTCCTCATGGCATACTTCGACCCTGACTTTTATGCTTCTGGTAAGGCTGCATGTTCCTGGTCAGRTGGGAAATCTGTCACCTCCTCTGCTGGGAATTCCAGTGCTGGTTGGTGAGGCCCCTGGGTCTGGGCCTTCCCARAGTCACTGGGACAGAGGAGGGGATTGAACTCGCTGGGTTTTGTGACAAGGACATGTCTGGGTGTGACACCTTCCCAGCTGCCAGGGAAAGTGCTCCTGGCTGGCAGCAGGCAGGAGAGGGAGGAGAAAACAGCTGGAATCTTGGGTTGGAATTGGCTCTGCCTGCAGAGCAAACAACCCAGTGCCMTTGTTTGAAAATCTGACAGGAAAATGTTAGGAAATGCTGCTTCCCTGAAAACAGCAGGTAGAGCCTTGTTTTTCACATCCCAGCTCATTCCCCTCTTGGCAGAGCCACCACCACATCAGACTAACAAGGCCAAATCCTCTTTCTGAGCTTCACCATTCACAGCTTTAAACTTTCTAACAGTCCCTGTGTTCATCTGTCTGTGATCCAGTGGTTCAGTTGTGTCCCTTTGCACATGGAGGAGTGCCAGGGAAAGGATTCATGCAGTGTGATAATTCTCAGGAGCTTCTTGTCCGTGTTTTTCTCTCCCTTAGACTCTGCCAGGTCTGATTTAGGTTGCTCAGGAGAGTTTGTATAATTCTTCAAAACTGGAGCCATCATCAAAACACAGTTATGTGGCAAAAACCCCTGGTTTCTTGGGAYTGCCTTTATTGGTAGATAAGGCTGTTGAAGGCTTGGGTGGCATCTGTGGCTTTTGGCYAGGATTTGGGCTCTTATGGTCCATGAGCCATGAGAACAAAAGCTGTCAGTAGCTCAACGTGAAACCACCCAGGACATCAGACATCCAGAATCATGGAATCCCAGAATGGTTTGGGTTGAAGGCACCTTAAAGCCCATCCAGTCCCACCCYCTGCCAGGGGCAGGGGCACCTTCCACCCTCCCAGGGTGCTCCAAGTCCCAGTGTCCCATCCATCCCTGCCCTCTGGCAGTGGGAAGCCATTCCCTGTGTCCTGTCCCTCCATGCCTTGTCCTCTCCAGCTCTCCTGGAGGCCCTTTAGGCACTGGAAGAGGCTCTAAGAGCTCCCTGGAGCCTTCTCCTCTCCAGGCTGGACATCCCCAGCTCTCCCAGCCTCTGAGAAATTGGCTTTGGAAGAATGGACTTCGGGGCTTGGGACCTTTTCACATACATGTTTTACATGTCCTGYTTGGGAAGAGAACTTTTCTCAGGCCTCCAGGATTTTGTGCCTTCCCTCCCCCTTGGATGGCTTTGCAGATGTCAGCCCTCCCTCCCTCCCTTTGCTGCTGGAAACAGGAGGTGGCATTTCCCAGGATCACTGTGCCCCTCTGCTGCCAAGGCTCCSTGCCTCCTCCTGCCCTTCCCCAGTGGCCCTTTGGGCTCCCTGCTTGCTTGGCTCTCTGCCAGAGCCGTGCAGGAGGAGGTGGAGGTGCTGCTAGGGAAGAGCTGGCTTTCCATTGGCAGGATGGGACTGGAGACTGGGCGGGGAGTCCTGGCCTGTTCCTGCGGGGGCAGCCGGTTGCCACATCAAAGAGGCTCCCTCCACTTGGTGCTCTGTGAGCCAGTGGCTGAGGAGTGTCCTCTGCACAAAAACTTCCATGGCCTGCAGTGGCACTGCAGAACTGGCCCCAGGTGTCACATCCCATGATTTTGGAGAGCTGGGAACAAAGGATGGATAATATGCTGCAAGGCAAAGTCCTCACTGACCTGGTTTCGKGAGCTGTTGTGAGGCAGCTCTGCCATCACATCCTGCAAAGCTCACATCCCAGATTCACTGAATCCCCGTGGCTGTGCCTCTTAGGGCAAAGTAAACCCTCTGGAAGCACATCCTGAGCTGTCCTGACTCAAGTCTGTCTGATCTCTGCAGCTCCTGATCACCAGCATGTTCCAAATGGTGTGTGGATTGTGGTGGGGCTCCTCAACTTCATGGCCTACACGTTAGGTAAGAGTTTCCAGGGTCACCCACTCATGCTGTGGATGTGTTGTCCCCTCTCTGAGCCCACGGGAAGTGTCAGATTCTGTGCTCTTGCCAGGAGCAGTTTCTGGGAGCTGCTTTGCMATGTGGAGACAAGGAAGTTGTCCCAGAGCATCTGATGGGAAAGGAGGATTCTTTGGAACTGACCTGGAGATGAACTGTGAAACTCTGTCTTGAGTCTGCTTTTAATAATCAGAGAATCCCAGAATAGTTGGGGTTGGAAAGGACCTGCAAAATCTTCAAAAGGCAGGGATACCTTCCACTATCCCAGGTTGCTCCARCCCCCATCCAGCCTGGCCTTGGACACTTACAGGGATCCAGGAGCAGCCACAGCTTCTCTGGGCACTCTGTGCCAGGGCCTGCCCACCCTCACAGTGAAGAATTCCTTCCCAATATCCCACCCAAATTTCCCTCTTTCCAGTTTGAAACCATTCCCTGTGTCCTGTCCCTCCAGACCCTTGTCCCAAGTCCCTCTGCAGCTCTCTTGCACCTCCTTTAGGCACAGGAAGAGGCTGCTTTAAGGAATGTAAAGGAAACACAAAGAACTAAATGCAATCTCATCAGCCTGTTGCATTTTTCAGGAGCAGGGGGTGGGAAGCCCACCCTTTGATGGCGGGTGGAGTGGGGAAAGCTGCCGTTCCCCTGGTGTGGAACATCCAGGACAGCTCCACGTTTGTTTCCCTTTTCCCAGACGGGGTTGATGGGAAGCAGGCACGCCGGACCAACTCCAGCACCCCCCTGGGAGAGCTCTTTGACCACGGCCTGGACAGCTGGGCCTGTGTGTACTTTGTGGTCACCGTGTACTCCACCTTCGGCCGCGGCTCCACCGGCGTCAGCGTCTTCGTCCTCTACCTCCTGCTCTGGGTGGTCTTGTTTTCCTTCATCCTCTCCCACTGGGAGAAGTATAACACAGGGATTCTCTTCCTGCCCTGGGGATATGACATCAGCCAGGTGGTGAGTACACACCCTGAGAGGGTGCAGTGGGGTGTCCACTGTGCATCCAAAGCCTTGTAAATCATGGAAGCAGCCCATGGAAATGAATTCTCCATGACAAACAAGGCTTGAAGGATGGACGTTGCCTTGGCTCTCCTCTCCCTGGTTCCTGCATGCTTTGCCCACTGGAATTGTTGCTTTATGTAGTTCCCTACATGGTACTGATGCCTTGGGAAGGCTGAGCTGGAACAGAGACTGGACAGAGCTGGAGAATAAAGTAGGGATTTATTAAATGGCCTTTAAGGAYACACCTTGGGMAGGACAAGAACCTGGCCAGGGCTGTGCCCAAGGTGGTCACAAAATGGACACAAAATGGACCAAAAATGGACCCAAAACGGTCACAAAATGGACCCCTGGTCACAAAGTCTCACACTTTTATAAGTTTTGGTCCATTTGCACATTGGGGTTTAATTGTCCAATTCCAGCCCCAGGTGATGAAGTCCCATCTGTGTTTCTCCCTTCAGCCCCCCCTTGTTTGTGCTTTTGGTGCTGAGAACTTGTGCCATTGTCCTTGGTGTGCAGCAGGGACAGGATTTGTTTTGTGTCCCTGCTCTGTGCAGAGCTGAGTGACACTGAATGCRAGCTCAGAATCTGAAAAACATAAAAGCTAAAACTTAAGGCATCAGTACCAGTGTGGGTCAATTGAAGCCTGGAAGTTTAGGATGCCTTTTGGCACCACCTGGGTCAAAAATTCAGCAGAGAYAATTGGCTTGGTAATTGCTGTTCCTGGAGCAAAGATTCCTGGGGAGGTGCCCCTCCAGACCACGGTCCCTGGGCAGTGGAGGTTGAGACTGATGGTGATGGACCCCTTGGAGTGTTGGTGTGTCCATCCCTCTTTAAGGAATTCTCTGCAGGAAGCTCTTCCTGAAGGGAACTGGGACCTGGGGATGAGGCAGCTCACCTGGATTGCTGGCAGTGCCTTCCTCCAGCCCAGGTTGCTCCAAGCTTTGTCCAGCCTGGCCTCAGACACTTCCAGGGATGGGGGAGCCACAGCTTCTCTGGGCAACCACCCTCGTTGTAGAAAACCTTCTTCCTTATAACTCATTATCTTATGTCCATTAATTTATCTTCTGGCTGGTCAGATGCTGGGTGGGAAATGCAGCGAGTTGGAAGGAGAGTTCAATTAATGCAGCTGCATTAATTRGAATGATCCWCTCTCCTACTAAAAGGAAACCAGAGCTGGTCCCTGACTGTACTCTGATCCTTTCTCCCAAAATGTTGCTTAACCCAGGTCTTTGAGCTGCCTGCTGGAGAAAGGCAGGGGTGGAGGGCAGAGCAGCGTGTTCCACCCAGCTTCAGGGGACTATTAAAGCTGAAATAGCCCTGGTGAGCTTCTCCCTGTAATCCAGCAGCAGATGGATAAGGAAGAGTCCCTGAATGACCCCTCCAGGAGCACTGCAACTTGTGTAAAACCTGTGCTTTGGTCACCTCGAGAGTTCAAGGCTGTGCCAGGGCATCTCTCCTGCAGCTCCTGGTCATCTTCTCATGGAATCACTGAGGTTGGAAAAACCCTCTGAGACCATTGAGTCTGGCCATGTCCTCAGCACTGCCAAGGCCACTGCTGGCCCATGTCCCCAACTGCCACTTCCACGTGGTTTTTATATCCCTCCAAGGATGTGACATCACCACCTCCTTGGGCAGCCCCTGCCAAGGCCTGAGCCCC
>CADDXX010001268.1:26499-39232 GCA_902810485.1 Alauda arvensis | reverse complement strand
CTGGAGGTGCCCCAGCAGTGCCAGCACAGGGGACAGTGTGACAGATCACACAAGTGACCATCCCCTGTGCTTTGGGGACAAACAGCAGTGCCTCCCAGAGCCCACAGCAGGCTCAGGCTCTGTCCCTGTCCCCTCAGTGCCAGCTGATYGTGTGCCAGATGAGCAGCACACGCTGCCAGCCCCTCAACTGGATGCTGCTCCCCATCGCGGCCGTGCTGCTCCTGGTGGTGTCTGGGCTGGCTCCCCACAGTGAAACGCTCCTGCTGTACCTGCTGACAGCCTTCCTCACCCTGGCACACATCCACTACGGAGTGGTCGTGGTAGGTGACACCTCCTGGGCTGGGCTGGGACTTGGAGTGCTGCTGGTTGGGGCAGGGAATGCTCTGTGTCAGACTGGGAGTGKCGCTGGCAATGGTTCTGTGAGCCTGTGCAATTTGGGCTGCATTCCTCCTGAGAGGCTTGGGAAGGCTGCAGGGGATTGAAAGGAACTGCACAGGATGTGACAGGGACTGGCCTTCCCCCTGGGGTGTTTCAGCTGAGTTGGAAACCAAGCAAAAGTTCTGGATTGGGTTGGGTTGGGAGGGACCTGAAAGCTCATCCAGTGCCACCTCTGCCATGGCGGAGACACCTCTCACTGTGCCAGGCTGCTCCCAGCCCCAGTGTCCAGCCTGGCCTTGGGCACTGCCAGGGATGCAGGGGCAGCCCCAGCTGCTCTGGGCATCCTGTGCCAGGGCCTCCCCAACCTGCCAGGGAACAATTCCTGCCCCAAATCCCACCCAGCCCTGCCCTCTGGCACTGGGATCCATTCCCTGTGTGCTGTCCCTCCATCCCTTGTCCCCAGTCCCTCTGCAGCTCTCCTGGCGCCCCTTTAGGCCCTGCAAGGRGCTCTGAATCTCCCACTGAGGTCTCCAAGGTGCTGGGAGAGCCCAGGCTGGAGTGGGGATTTTCCTGTTGGGGAAAAAGGGAGCACAGCAGCTCCAGGGCCTCCCCTGCTGCAAGGGCTGTGCACAGCTCCAGGGGTTGGTTTCCTCCTCATGCTCTGCCTGGCTCCCTGAGTTTTGATTAACACAGAGAACAAACTTGGAGAATCCCAGAGTCCTGCTGGGAATATCCTGGGAAGCTGCTGAGGAAGGAGGACAAGGGACCACATGTCCCAGCTGAAGTGGGGGCAACCCTCCTTGGGAAGCCCCTTCCCCTGGGAGCTCCAGGAGCCTATGGAGTCAAATCCCAGCTGTAATTACAGCCAAGGAGTAATAGCCAGGTTGCCTTGTCTTTCCAATTAGCCTAATGAGGCTTCTGTGCAAGAAGGATTTAAATTACTAAGGAGCTTAAATAAATTTGGTCTTGGAATCACAGCTGGAGATGGGGCTGAGCTGGGTGGTGTAATCCTCCTGCCCATCCCCTCCAGGCAGATTCCCAGTGCTCTGCTCCCTCTCTCCCTCCCTCTGGCTTTCCAAGGGCCCATCTGTGCCAGCTCCTCTTCCAGGAGGAAAGTCACTTGGAGCTCAAGAGCCTTTAAAGGCTTTGGGATTGGGGCATAATCCCAAACTGCTCTGAATTTGGGAATAATGATTAGGAACAAAGCCCTGTCAAGCTCAGCCTCCTTTTGCAAGAAGCAAATTATCCAGCTCCCACTTTGAATGGATTCAGGAATATTTTATATAGATATCTGAGATGATCAGATTAATTTAAACAAAATAATAAAGGAGGAGGGTAAAATCCTGCAGGCCTGGGCTCAGCATTCCCTACTCCTGCCCCTGGGGAGGGCAAGAATGGAGGGTGAGCCTGCTCCCAGAGAGACCAGGAAGGTTGGGAAGGGAGCAGGGACAGGGACAGGRCTGGKCAGGACACRRGCTGTGGGCAGGGATGGGARCAGTGSMTGGCAGGGGCTTGGTGGGAGCAGGGAGSAGTTCTGGGGCTCTGCCTGCTCTGCTGCTCCTGCCTGGCATCTGGGATAACCCCCCTGTTACTTTGAATTCCTAAAGCTCTCTGATGTTTTCATTTTTGTAGTGGAGTTTCCCCACAGTTTCTCACAGGTGTCACACTGGTACAGGAAAGGATGACATGACATGCTCGGGTTTCCACACGCAGAAAAAGAGAGAGATTTATTTTTCGACCTCAGTATATATATAATTTTAACCATGGCTAGAGGTTGGAGAATGAAGTCTCCACCTCTCCAATCACACTGGTCAATCCAAGAGTCAGCCATTCTTCCTCCTCCCAGGAGAAAGAATGTAAACATGACAGTTACAATAACATTTTCACTGTTAACATGAAACTGTGAGAAAACTCCACTACGAAAATGAAAACATCAGAAGGCTTTAGAAATTCAGGGTGACACCCCCTGAGATCTGGGATATAACCCCTGGGATCTGGGATATAACCCCTGGGATCTGGGATAACCCCCTGGGATCTGGGATAACCCCCTGGGAGCTGGGATAACCCCCTGGGATCCAGGATAATCCCCCAGGATCTGGGATAACCCCCTGGGAGCTGGGATAACCTCTGGCATCTGGGAGAATTCCTGGCATCTGGAACAACCCCCTGGGAGCTGGAACAACCCCTGGGATCTGGGATAACCCCCTGGGATCCGGGAGAAGTTCCTGGGATCTGGAATAAACCCCCAGGATCTGAGATAACCTTTGGGATTTCGGATGAACCCCTGGGATCCGGGAGAATTCCCCCAGGATCTGGGATAACCCCTGAGAGCTGGAACAACCCCTGGGATCTAAGATAACCCCCTGGGATTTAGCATAACCCCTGGGAGCTGGGATAACCCCCTGGGAGCTGGGATAGCCCCCAGGATCTGGGAGAAGCCCCTGGGATCTGGGATAACCTTTGGGATCTGGGAGAATTCCCACAGGATCCGGGATAACCCCTGGGAGCTGGAACAACCCCTGGAATCTGGGATAACTCCCTGGGATTTGGCATAACCTCCGGGATCTGGGATAACCTCTGGGAGCTGGGATAACCCCCTGGGATCTGGGATAACTCCCAGGGATCCAGGAGAATCCCTGGGATGTGGGATAACCCCCCGGGATGTGGGATAACCCCCAGGAGCTGGGATAACCCCCCGGGATCTGGGATAACCCCCGGGACCCGGGCTAACCCGATCCCCCGTGTGCCTCCTCCCCAGGTGAGCCAGCTGAGCAGGCACTTCAACATCCGGCCCTTCTCCCTACGGAAGCCCACTCCGGACTGACTGGGGGCAGAGGAGGAGAGGATGGGCCTGCGGGCTGCAGAAGGACTGTAAATACCTGCTGCAAATACCTGTAAATACTTCAGCCATCACCACAGATCCAAACTATCCTCTGGACAGGGCCAAGGACACGCGGGATCCGCTGCAGCCGGGSCGGGGCCGGGCCGGCTCCTGCTGCTCTCCCATCCCCCTGCGAGCTTCGGCTGTTGGGTGGAGCTGGAGGAGGAGGAGCCTTTCAGGCCGCAGTTACTGTACCTTAGACCAGCTGAATGTTCCCAGAGAAGCCTCAGACTCCGGCCCTTGCTCAGGGAAAGCTGCTTGGGGATGCAAATGCTTTACCTGAGCAAAGCACCTTGGCCTGACACCAAAACCAACACAGCTGATTGCTCCGAGGGCAGGGGGACATCCTGGTGGTCAGGGTAGTTCCTGGCTGTCCTGGACAGCCCCTGTGCTGGGCTGCTACTTTGGGAGCAGATGGTGACAGTTCTCCCACATTCTGTCCTGCCTTCCTGCTTCTGGGCAAACTCCTGCTAGCACCTTTGTTGTCTTTTTTTTTTTTTTTAAGGGGGAGAAAAAAAGGCAAGACACTCAAAACTTGTAGTTCAATCCTAACTGGGGGCTTGGAAAATCAGGGCTCAGTTTCCCATAGGAATGGGAATGTGGCTTCTGCACATTGTGTGGTACTTGGGACCACATCTCGACATGTTCCTGTGTGTCCATGTGTGTTCCCAGTCTGGGAATGGGGTCTGGGCTAGGGAAGGTGGCTGAGACTGCAGAGCCAATTCTGCCCATTCCCACCAGCATGGATTTGCTGATGTGGCTTGGCTCTGTGGCTCCTTTCCTGCTGCCTGAGCCCCTTTTCCACAGCCAGGAACAGCCTGGCCCTTCCCAACTGCTGGGAGAAGCACCTGAAGCCCCATGATGGTCATGTGTGCACCYTCAGGATGCTCCCAGGGGTGGGAACCTTTCCAGATCTCCCTCTCTCTGTCCCCAGCACCCGCGTGTCTCACCCAGGCATCCCCTTGTTTACTGTCCACTTGTCCAAGATGTGGGTTTTTTTTGCGTTGATTTCATTTTTTAATTTGTTTTTATAATTGAGTTCGAGTGGGGTGGTGAAGACTGAATGCTGATTTCTCTTTCCTGTTGGCTTGATTCAATGAAGACTTGTGCTTGAATGAAGAGTGTAGCTTAAAGCCAGGCTCTGGAAAGGCTGCATCCGGAAGCGAACAAGCACAGCCGATTGTGCAGGTGGAACTACCATGGGAACAAAGTCCTCCAGACACTGATTGTTGTGCAACGTGGGGCATCACAGCTTGGGCAGAGCACTTTTCCTTCTGCAGGGGAAGCCTCTTCCTGCTCTGGGAAACCTTCAACGTGCAACTGCTATTTAATGCTTTTCCTTCGGGAAATCGGAATCACTGTCACGCCGAYGAGGAGACTGGAAGCCCTGAGGTTGGAAGCTCGTGAGTTTGTGGGTTGCTYGGTCAGCCCCWGGTCAGTCCCTGGTCATGCTACAASCCGTGAGGAGCAAACTGTGCCCTTGCCAGAGCTGCCATCCATCATGGGAAGCCCAGGATCTCCGTGTGCCCAYGTGTCCCTGCGGCTGCGGCGGGGCTGGGAGAGGGGGCCGATGGTTTCAGAGTTAATTTAATAAAGTAGCTTCCTCCAATCCATTTTACTGATGTTGTACAGCAAAAAAAAAAMCAAAACCTCCATGGACAAATGACTTGGGCTGCACCTCAGTTTTTGACTCCAGCTATTTCATGAAATAGAATTATGGAGATAAATTTAAGTCCTGCTCGCACAGGAATTAGAGGGAATCTTCAGCTGGGACACAGCTTCCTGTGGGACTTGYTGAGATAGCAGAGCTGGGCTGGCAACGCTGAAAAATGTGGATGTTGGATGATTTTCTGTCTAGTTTTGTGTTTGCCCAATCAGGGAAGAATTGAGCTGTTCCCTCAGGCTTTCAGCTGAACTCTGGGCTCCCAAACCTGGCCCTTGCCTTGTCCTGGCCCCAGAGCACTGGGATGCTGCTGAGGCTGGGAGGAGTTGTCTGAGCTTAAGTCTTGGTGTGTAGGAAAAAAAATCCCCCTCCAAAACTGGAACTGCTTTCTCTGCACAGGCTTTGTCTTGGGGGAGTTCTGGCTCTTTGGTGCCTTAATTTATTGCACCTTGAAAGTAGAAAAAAAATCTCTTTAAATCGGCGCTGGGCTTTGAGCTGGCTTGTCCCTGATGAGGACAGGGATGAAACAGAGCCCATCCCAGTGCCCAGGCAACTGCTGGGGAGGGGAATTCTCCTTGGGCTCTTACAACTCCAGTGATTTCTGCTCCTGGATTCTGAGAGGGGAACAGAAGCAGASCAAACCCTGTGTTGCAGCTGAGAACCAACCCTTCTATTGCCCACCATGGGTTTAGGTCTCGAGAATGAAAGTGTTCCTGGGTAAMAGCCCTTGAGGGGGATGTTCCATGCTGGTGGTCACTGGCTGGGCTCTGTCCTTCCCATGGGCTGTGCTCCTGGGGATGGACAGGGCAGGTCCTGGCTCCTCAGCTCCTCCTGCCTGGTGCCTCAGAGCTGATCTGTGTTGTCTCTTCTTCCAGGGATAGTGTTAGGTCAGGTTGCTCCAAGCCTGGAACACATTCAGGGAGCCAGGGGCAGCCACAGCTTCTCTGGGCACCCTGTGCCAGAGCCTGCCCATTCCTGCCCCAAATCCCATCCAACCCTGGCAGTGGGAAGCCATTCCCTCTGTCCTGTCCCTTGAGGCTCTCTCCAACTCTCCTGCAGCCCCTGGTTGATCATGGTGGGGTTTGGCAGCTGCCTCATAACCATCATTCACCTGCCCCAAGGCTTTGCCAGAGCTGGGAGCTCTGGAGCCTCTGGGAACTGGAAGCTCCCGAGGCTCTGGGAACACCTTTAAGCTCCCTAAATAGAGCTGGCCTGGTGTCACCTCCTGGCCTGTCAAGGATTTGCAGCTGGGAGTCAAGAGCTGGTTTGATCTTGACTCCAGAGAAGCACCTGAACCCTTCTCCTCTGAGAGCATCCATGCCTGCTTCTGATAGAGCTGGGAAATCCCCAGGGAAGGGGTACTTCTGGGAAACCAGCCTTGGCTCCTCCTGGTTTTGCCCTCCTCTACCTCTGAGCTGTGTCAAAGCAGTGGCTGAGGTGACACAGAGGCTGCTCTTGGTGAGACAAGGACAGGATGAGAGGAAATGGCTTCAGGCTGGGCCAGGGCAGGTTTAGGTTGAATATTGGGAACAATTCCTTTATGGAAAGGTTTGTCCAGCCCTCACCCAGGTGCCCAGGGCAGGGCTGGAGTCCTCATCCTTGGAGGGATTTAAAAGCCCTGTGGATGTGGCATTTGGGGACACGGGACAGTGGTGGCCTTGGTTGTGCTGGGAATGGTTGGGCTTGGTGGGCTCAGAGGGCTTTTCCAACCCCAGTGATTCCATGGTGACAATGGGAGCTACGCTGACCTCTTTGCTTGTGGAAAAGACCCTCTGGCCCATCCAGGTGTGGCCAGACCTGGCTGGAGAAGTCCCTAGGCTGGTTTCCAAGGAAGTGGCTGGGCCATCCCTGCCCCAGGAGCAGAAGTTCTTGGGGTAATTTCCTGCTCACCCTCCAAGGTGCTGATTCCCACAGCACCCATGGAGCCCGTTTGCTCAGAGCTGCTTGGAGACCTCAAAATCTGCCCCCATCCCTCCCTGCCAGCAGGGACACAGCCCTGCTCCTGTCCCTTGTGCTGAAGGGGGCACTGATGCTGGCCCACCTCGAGGTGCTGTGATCCCAGGGGCCCCGATGGCTTTCCCAGAGTCCAGAACCTGGGGGTTCAGGTACTGCAGTGGGTGTGAATTCCAGTCTGTTCAATGCTACTGCTGAAATATTTATTGTGTTTAAGCCAAACAGAAAACTAATAAAGTTCAGTGAAGAATAAAATTTTCCACACCTTTTACTGGTGTTTGTCTTTTCTTTCTGCTGAACATTGCAAGGAGGGAAAGGTGGAGCAGGGAATGGGCTGGAGGGCAGCARGCAGAGATGGATGAATCAAGTGACAGAGTGATTTGGGTGGCAAGGGACACTCAAGACCATTTCATTCCATGGGCAGAGACACCTTCCACTATCCCAGGCTGCTCCAAGCCCCAATGTCCAACCTGGCCTTGGGCACTGCCAGGGATGCAGGGGCAGCCCCAGCTGCTCTGGGCACCCTGTGCCAGGCACTGCCCACCCTGCCAGGGAACAATTCCTGCCCCAAATCCCACCCAGCCCTGCCCTCTGGCACTGGGAAGCCATTCCCTGTGTGCTGTCCCTCCATCCCTTGTCCCCAGTCCCTCTGCAGCTCTCCTGGAGCCCCTACAGGCCCTGCCAGGGCTCTGCAGATCCTTCTCTTCTCCAGGCTCCAGAGCAGAGGGGCTCCAGCTCTCAGAACACGTCTGCAGGACGYGGGGGAGCAGCTGGGCTGGGGAATCTCAGCGCAGCACGAGGGACACAGGTGACAGCAGTGACAGGGGATGCGGGTGAAGCTGTCCCAAGAGCAGTGGAGGAGGCTGCAAGGCTGGTGGCAAAGCCTGAGCAGAGCCCGAGCCTTGCGGCCTCTCCCGTGCCCTGGGCCGTGCGTCTCCCCCGGGGATAAAGCCTAGGTGTATTTAAGCCATGCGTCCTCCTTTCTCAGCCTCTTCACAGCTTCCCCTAAGCGGATTGCTGCGGTAGGTGTAATGGAATTAAGGGATTGCTGCTGGACAATAGGTTTCGGCAGCGCACCGGGTGCCAACGGCGCGGGCTGCTCCCACATTCCCGGGACAGCTCCCACCTTCTGAGGCTGCTTCCACCTTCCCGGGGCTGCTCCCACCTTCCTGAGGCTGCTCCCACCTTCCCGGGGCTGCTCCCACCTTCCCGGGGCAGCTTCCACCTTCCCGGGGCTGCTCCCACCTTCCTGAGGCTGCTCCCACCTTCCCGGGGCTGCTCCCACCTTCCCGGGGCTGCTCCCACCTTCCCGGGACCACTTCCACATTCCTGAGGCTGCTCCCACCTTCCCGGGGCAGCTCCCACCTTCCCGGGCCTGATCCCACCTTCCCGGGACCACTTCCACCTTCCTGAGGTTGCTCCCACCTTCCTGAGGGTGCTTCCACCTTCCCGGGGCTGCTTCCACCTTCCCGGGACCACTTCCACATTCCTGAGGCCTGATCCCACCTTCCCGGGACAACTCCCACCTTCCTGAGGCTGCTCCCACCTTCCCGGGACAGCTCCCACCTTCCTGAGGCTGATCCCACCTTCCCAGGGCTGCTCCCGCATTCCCGGGGCCGCCCCCACCTTCTCGGGCCTGGTCCCACCTTCCCGAGGCTGCTCCCACTTTCCCAGGAGAGCTCCCACCTTCCCGGGGCTGCTCCCACCCTTCCGGGCCTGCTCCCACCCTCCCGGGGCCGCTCCCACCTCCCCGGGCCTGATCCCACCTTCCCGGGGCCGCTCCCACCTTCCAGGAGAGCTCCCACCTTCCCGAGGCTGCTCCCACCAGGCCAGTAACACGTAAGCCCTGGAGAGGCAGGAACAAGCAAGGACAGACATCGCTCTGAGGTGAGGGTGAGAAGAGCCTCCCTCCCATGGGCCTCTGCAGGCACACGTTCATCTCTGAACCTCCATTGCTTCATGCAGTTGATGTTAGCCCAGTTCAGCCCCGGTTTTCCTTATGTGTGTGTTCTCTAGAATGTTCTCCCCGCTCCTGATCCCTGTTGGCCCTGCTTTGCTGCAGTGCTCCACCCCTGTTACCCTATTGGTTCCCCTGGTTGGCTGCCCCGCCTCTGCACCACTTTTGCCGGTTCCCATTGGCCCTTGGCCCTCAGAGCCGCCCCTTCTTCCCACTATTTAAGCCTGTGCCCTCAGCCCGAAGTTGTCTTCGTGCCTGGACTCCCTTTGAGGCTTTGTGAGCAGCTCTAAGATTTCCGTACAAARACCTGTCCTTCACCTCTTTCATCAMCCATTCTAYAAAGTGTGCTCRGGACCCCGAAAGCGCTGCTTGCTCTCTGGGATTTATTGAAGGACACTGCTTCAGGTAAGCCTAAACACATCACTGGGACTTCTCCACTCCAGTAGCTGCACTGTGATACCACAGAGCTCAGGAGGTGACACCATGGCCACGGGCACCTCCACTCCCAGTGTGGCTCCAGGAACCAGCCCAAATCCCCTCCCAGCCCAGCTGTCCCCAGTCCCTGGCACTCGGCCCTTGCAGCACACRCTCACAYRGCCYAGCTCTGGCTCCTGTCACTGGCTCTGGGTCTGCTTGGCCAGGGCTGGGCTTGGCAGAGTTTGGGCCTGTTCCCCTTTTGTCCTGYRGRTTCCCAGCTGAGCAGCTCCAGAGCAAAGAACCTCACTGGGATCGACCTTCCCAGCCCTCAGTGCATGTGACAGGCCAGGCTTGGTTCCCAGCACTGCCTCMCTTGGCACCTGCCACTGACATTGGTTTCCTGGATGTTGTGGTTTGGGCCTTCCTGCCCTCTCTGCKKTCCCTGCAGACAGTGAAGCTGCTCCTGGAGCAGAGACCCTGAATGGAGCAGAGCCTCTGCTGCCACAGCCCCTGCCTCAGGGCCACCCCCTGTCCCCTGCCTGTCTGCAGCATACAGAGCTCGAGTCAGCCCCAGCTGTGGCTCTCCTGAACACAAAGCAGACACAGAGCAGTGCAGTCCAACTCATTTATTAGCAGAGGCTGCAGGGGATGAGGTGGAGCAGCCCTTCAGGCAGCTCTCCAGGAGAGCTTGGCCCTTGCATTGCCAGTGGGGTTGCAGCACTGGCACACAGCARAAGCCCCCACACCTCTGGGGCAGAGCCAGCTGGTGCCACCTTCTCCAGAGCAYGGCTCTGGTGCCACCAGCCTGCCTGGACAGCAGCAGCACTGCCCCCAGGGCTGCTGCAGAAGGTGCTGGCAGACAGGATTGTCCACATGGGGCATTCCAAAGGCTTTCGCTCAGCAGCGAGGCCAAGGGCAGGAGCAGCTCMTGCTGTGGCTGAGGGCTGGAGGGAAGGGCAGCAGCTGCAGGCACCTGAGYAGGAGCAGCTGSCCTGGACAGAGACACAGCACTTCTGACACAGGCAGTGAAAGCAGTGCMTGAGCCCTGGGGTGGTCATGTCACTGCTTTCCTGAGCCCAGAGGCAMAACAGCTCCATCTGGGAGAACGGCCTCAGTTGATCCAGGAGGCTGCAATGAGGTAAGGAGGGAAGGATGMTGGCCAAAAGCCAAGCAGCCCAGCTTGCAGCCAGCATGGAGCTGGCCTCAGGTCCCACAGCCCTTTCTCCCAGCAGGACACCACCTTGCTGCAGGAAAACTGCCTTTGGGGCACTGTCCCTTCTTGTCTCACAGCAGCTGATCCAAGGGGTGCTTGGAGTGCTGCCTTTGCCCTTGTCCTGGCCTTTGGGCTCAGGCCATGAGGGTGATCGCTCCAAGGAGAGAGTTTGGTTTGGCTCTAGGACAAAGCAGAGGGAAATGTTTCTGGCAAGAATGCAGAAGGATTCTGGCTTTATCATAAAGAAAGGAGTCAGTGAGCAAAGGCTGCAGTAACGTGCCCTATTTAATGAAATTTTGGTGATATTGGATACTGTTGTCTGTATAAAATGTGAGCGAATCATTCTGGTAGTTCATTTTGTGAAGAATCTACAAAAAAGGTATTTTAAGGGGACAAAACCCTGTGGTTCTCTGTTTTGGTGGACATTGCCTACACTGTTCCAGATCGGACAGTGCTTCCTGCTTGGTGATTCTCTGCCAGGCCTCAGGGATTTCTCCTCTACCCTCAAATTTCCCATTGTRCAAAGCTTCCAGCTCTGAGCTGAAATGAGACACAAACCACTTCCAGTATGCCTGCATGGATGAATCAGGAAGAATTTTCCAAGTGGAATAAGGAGGTCCAGCATCACGGTATGTCTTGTAGGGGATCCATTTGTCATTATCAAACCTGAATTTGAGATTAGTTGTAACAAGGCTGGAACAAATATCAATGACCAGCTCGTCTGTCCCAATCCACACGGTTCCCACCAAAGCTCGTGGGCGATGGAAGACCAGCTGATGGTCTCCATCATGTCCCTGCATGGTGTTTGTGCAGACAGCACCACAAAAGGGACATTGTTCCCAGCACCCGAAAAAATGCTCCACCAGGAGGGTTTGAGGCTGCCTTGAAAATGAGCTCAGGTCAGCATCAGCAAATTCTTTCTTGAGCCTGTCCCTCATGGCAGCCAGAGATTCTTCCATGACACTGCTCAGGAACTCAATGTCTGTGACCTCCTGGTGCTCGATGCCCTTCAGGTCACTTCTGGGCAAGCGGATCACCTCTGWYAGTTCCCTGCAAAATTCATCCAGCCAAAGAGAGATTTTGTCTTCTCTGTCTTTTCTGTCTTTGACAATTTGGGTTGCTAAAGAAACAGCTGACAGGATGTTTCGATAGAGAAGATTAAGGGAGGAATCTAAAAACTTCTCCAGCCTCTTGCTCTCATCTAAACAGTAACTCTGAACTTGTACAGCAATGTATTTGAGAAAAAATTCCTTTGGACGCACAAGGTAACATTTGAAATACTCAAAATTTTCTTGTTCTGCCAGGTATCTCAGGATGGAAACTTCCAGATTGGCTCTGCTTCCCCGGAAATCTGGGAATTTGCCCTGCATGTACTCAGCAATGTCTTTAGCTGTCCTCTCATAGACTGCCCGGTGAAGAGCTGGTTCAATCTTGTCACAAAGGAAAACAGCAAAAGTTGCGATCGAAGTGGCTCCTTGGCAGGAAATCTGGAAACATTGGAAGAAATCTTCTCTCTTGTTGCTCAGGTACAYGACAGGGTCGTTTGCCTTTCGGAATGCCTCGTGCATGGCTTTAAACCTTTCTGCTGCCATTTTGCACAGATACAGAGACAGATCTATGCTGTACTCTCTGTTAAAAGTACATTTTTCATTGCTGGGGACAGAATTCACACCTTTCTGCACTTCACTGAGTATTTCATGGATAAAACTTCGACTGTARTCACGTTTCTCCTGTTCCTTCTTGTCAGTGTTTGCACTCACACCCTCAATGATGTTGTCTGTGATGTGCTGCAAGTTGATCACATCAGCATTGGAAATGCTCCTGGGAGATGGGATAAAGCCTAAATACTTTTTCTTTGTGATGTGTTTCTCCATGTCAAAAGAAAATCCTCTGTCTTTGGGAAATGACCTGATCCGTTCATGGAGACCTGGCTCCTTAAAGTGCTCTAGAAGGACATCTTCGATTTCTGCATCGATATCCACCTGCTCTGGAGGAGGAGCAGCACGGGAGACTTCAGCAATCCAATTGTTCCAGACAAGAGTAAAGTTGGCCTTCAGTTCTCTCTCACTCAGGCTCTTCCCTTTCAGAGTCACTGCCAGCTCCCTACTCCGTCTCAGGAGCTCATCTTCATATTCCAACTTCCTTGCATCCAGTTTCCTCTGCTCCTTCTGTAGCTCAATAAGATTCTCACATTTCTTTTTTGTTTCCTGAAGAAGACTCTCTTTTAGTTCGTTCAGCTTCAGCTCTGTGCTTGATTTCCACTGGACCAGT
>CADDXX010001268.1:8593-24961 GCA_902810485.1 Alauda arvensis | reverse complement strand
GAGTGAGTTCTTTGTCCTTTTTGCACCACTGGTACCAGAGTTTTCCTTGAAGTGGCAGCAGCTGGGATTTGATCTCCGACAGCTTCTCTTTCTTCAGAAGGTTCACCAKCTCCTTTGCCTTTGCTTTGCCTATCACACATGCAGGTTGATCTGCATCCACTATGAATCCATGCTGGCGAGCTTTGTCCACGCAGGTGTCCAGGCTGAAACGTAGATTAGACCCTTCTAGGAGATCGTTGATCATTCTTGTCAGCTGGTCCATCAGTTCTGCTTCATTTCTGTTCTTGATCCCTATTTTTATGTTTTTGTTGGATCGTCCAGCTGCAACATTTTCCTTTTCTGTGAGAAGACAAACCAAAGGCCTTTGTGACTGCCACAGGCCCTGCAGAAGCTCTTTCCCCCTGCTGTCCATGTGCTCCAAATTGGATACGAGAGCGACGTTGACAGCAGATATGTCCTGCAGGAACTGCAGCTGTGCTCCGTGATCCCTGGCGTCTCCGTGCAGGTTACAGAAAGCCACGCAGCACTCAAAGGTGTCATCGGGGCTTCCRCTGGGGCAGTACCAGGYGATCTCCACCAGCCCTTCCATCAGCAAACGCTCTCTGGTGCTGCCTCTGCAGTGGCGGTGGAAGAAAGTGTCGTGTTTGCGCCTGCTCAGCAGAGCGTTCAGGAGCTGAGACTTGGAAGAGGAGGCCGAGCTGCCAATGCGGATGAAGGACACGATGGGTGTCTGTGCCTGAAAGATGAGTTTGTTGTTGTAACTCTTTGTCTGKCSCTGCTTTCCWGRCTTCTCCATTTCTTTCCAGCTCCTTTGGATTTGGCTGAGGGCGTAGAKCGGGAAYTCRATGTGTGAAGTGCACGGGTTGGGCACCAGCAGTGGCAGTGCCAGTTGGCAGAAGGCCAGCTTGGTTGCAAGGGTCTGTCTCAGGAAGTCATCAGCGCAATGGAAAATGGCCATCTGCAGGTCCATGGGGTGCACATGGCTGTCCCTGCTTGCGTCTTCAGGGGCTTCTTCCTCTGAATCGTCAACAAACTGTTCAAAGGAGTGTGAGTGTTGCTGCTCTTCTGCTGTGGTTTGTGGCAGGGATGCAAGTTTTGGGTTGAGGTCATTTCTGCAAGTCAGGTACCTCACCCTGTAATCCATGGTTAACAGCTTTTGCAAGAAGTAACCTGGCAGTTCTGTGTCCTTGCAGGGCTGGCTGTCCTGCAGAGATGTCTTGCAGATGGTATGGAAATGTGCCATCCCCATTTTTCTTGGATAGTGACTTCTGAGTCCAAGGCGCTTGAGCAACTGGAGGAACTCCTGGTTTGCAGTGGCTTCATTTCCTTTGGACTGGCTGCTGTCAGACTCGGGTTGGGACTGAGTGGGATGCTCAGGTTTTGGAAAAGTGTGCATCAGGTCACTGAGTATGTTCTGCATCCTCTGTTCATCCCATTTGTCATCCAAGCACCCACTGATCAAGGAATGCAAGTCCCGTTCCAGCCTCTCCCAGTCTGYSTCACCTCTGTGCTTTTGGARGAGATTKGTTATCYGTGTGGACCACAAGCCTTTCATGTGATCTTCCATGAAAACTAAACGCTCCCTTTTCTGCTCAGGGGACAACTTTTGCCTTTCAGGTGTCACAGTCAGACCCGTCAGCAGAAGGGAGGCCTCAGCTCTGTCAGCATCTTGCTCCTTCAGGTTCACGTACTCCTCATGTGCCGCTTCCATTTCCTTGGCCATGTACTGAATTTCTGGGTGTCCGAGGAGGTGCAGNGCAGGTCCATGGGGTGCACATGGCCGTCCCTGCTTGCGTCTTCAGGGGCTTCTTCCTCTGAATCGTCAACAAACTGTTCAAAGGAGTGTGAGTGTTGCTGCTCTTCTGCTGTGGTTTGTGGCAGGGATGCAAGTTTTGGGTTGAGGTCATTTCTGCAAGTCAGGTACCTCACCCTGTAATCCATGGTTAACAGCTTTTGCAAGAAGTAACCTGGCAGTTCTGTGTCCTTGCAGGGCTGGCTGTCCTGCAGAGATGTCTTGCAGATGGTATGGAAATGTGCCATCCCCATTTTTCTTGGATAGTGACTTCTGAGTCCAAGGCGCTTGAGCAACTGGAGGAACTCCTGGTTTGCAGTGGCTTCATTTCCTTTGGACTGGCTGCTGTCAGACTCGGGTTGGGACTGAGTGGGATGCTCAGGTTTTGGAAAAGTGTGCATCAGGTCACTGAGTATGTTCTGCATCCTCTGTTCATCCCATTTGTCATCCAAGCACCCACTGATCAAGGAATGCAAGTCCCGTTCCAGCCTCTCCCAGTCTGYSTCACCTCTGTGCTTTTGGARGAGATTKGTTATCYGTGTGGACCACAAGCCTTTCATGTGATCTTCCATGAAAACTAAACGCTCCCTTTTCTGCTCARGGGACARCTTTTGCCTTTCAGGTGTCACAGTCAGACCCGTCAGCAGAAGGGAGGCCTCAGCTCTGTCAGCATCTTGCTCCTTCAGGTTCACGTACTCCTCATGTGCCGCTTCCATTTCCTTGGCCATGTACTGAATTTCTGGGTGTCCGAGGAGGTGCAGAAAAGTGCTGCTTTCCACCTGGTACCCTGTGCTGGTCGCAATCAAGAGCATCAAGAGTTCCATGTCCTTCTGAGCCCGTTCCTGGAGAGACTGGAGTAAGGAGTAGATCGCGAGGCTGCTGGTCAGGGTGGCTTCTATCTTTGCTTCATGAATATCAGAAGYAGAGCTTCCTGGTGCGTAGGTGACATCATGGATGTGCTCCTTCATTTGCTGCAGTGTTTTGATGAGGTCTTCAACCTCAGAGCCTTTGGGAGATCTGGGAAGCGTGTGCTCAGTCTGGAAGATCCATTGCATAATGAAGGACACTTGAGGGAAGTCCTTGACAGAGTAGATATGAGGATCCAGGAGGCTTCTCAACATCACTTTGATAGAGGGGGTGTTTTCTGGAGGTGACTCCTGGCAGCTCTGCACAATGTTCCCCAGGAAGTCCTGCAGGGCTTTGTCCGACAGGCACACGTTGATCCACACACTGGGGTTCCTGGTTTTTGCATTCAGATCATCTTTTAGCTCCATCAGCATGAGCAGCTTCTTTTCATCCACTGTCATCTCCCAGGTTTTCACGATCTGCATGAAATCTCTGGCCTCTTGCACTGCACTGCCCAATTCCTCTCCAAAAATGGTTCCAATACTCTGATTTGTCAGCTCTTTGTATGCAGCCCTGAGGGCCCTGCTCATCTGACACACGGACTTAAAATCCCCACAGTGGTTGCACAGGATGATGTCCCACACTGGGATCAGCTCAAAGCCACGGTCGATAAYGCACCACGTTGTGTTATCAGACACGAGCCCCGTTTTCCACCGCCGAAGAGAAGCTGTGAATTGTGGGCCCCCTGTTTTGTCCACGTAGAGATGAATTGCTGTATGGGACCTCTCTCCAGCTCTTCCCTGGACAGAAKCCTKTGAGMYKGWTYTRGAAACATCCRGGGCYCCYGCWGYRCTKGCCCCAAARYCMCCCCAGCTGGCCSYKACAAAGYRGTTCAGTGCTTCRRRYGTTTGTCGCTTCATCTCTTCCTGCTGCTCGGCTCGGAATCCTTCTGTGAATGCCTTCCACCAGAATATCCCCCCAAAGTGGAGGGGACCCTGGTTTATGTGGGACCCAAACCTGCTGAAGAACCTCTYACACYGATTCAGCAGTGCAGCCTTGTCTWCTTCCCAAGTGAWGCTCAAAAGCTGCTCCATGTCTTGCAGCTCCTGCAGAGCYGCATCYGAGAGGYGAAGCTGATGCCTTTGGAAGTAGCAGGAGGCCAGAGGGAAGTACTGGTACTTGGTGGTGCAAAAGTAGCTCTGCTCAGAGTGGGATGTGTGGGTGTCCTGTGACTGGGAGGATCTGCTGTGATCCACACCTGCTCCCACATTAATCCCCCAGAAGCTGGCTATGGCAGAAACGCTCATGCTGAAGCCCAGCTGCTCCATGGACTTGGTGAAAGTGGATTCTGCTGCAGAGGARGAGAACTCCTTCCTCTCAAGCAGGGATCCTTGCTCTGGGCCGGCRAGCTGGAATCCCTCAGGAACCTTGAGGAGCTGCTCTCGCTTTGCCAGCACATCTTCAGGTCTGCTGGTTCTGTAGATGCCCTGCAGGGCCAGTCCCCCCGAYGCCCGYCTCAGCACCTCTGYRTCAGGGATGTTCTTCTCCATCCTGCCTGCTGMCAACTCCTGCTGCTCCAGCTGCTTGTGGATGCTCTCCAGCAYATCSTCCAAGGGTTTCTTTGGTGCTGGCCAGAACTCYTTGGGAATCTCCATGGCTTGCCACAGAATCTCTGCTTTCTTCCTCAGAGCATCCTGGCTGTGGCTGTGGCTTTTGATCATTTCTGTCAGGTCATTCAGGGCTTGTTTTGCCACTTCTTGTCTCTGCTTTGTCTTCTCCAAGTGCTGCTTCTGCACCTCTTCAGCGGTTCTTTTACCATCTATTATTTTCAGGAGTTTCTGGAGTGCCTTTTTCTCCCAGGGGTGCTGCACCTCACACTCCAACCTGAGGTAGTCTTTATATTCCAGATGTTGCAGGGCTTCTCTGCACTCAATTCCCAGGATCTCTGACACTTTGGGCAGCCAGTATGCAGCATCCAGTCCTTCCTCCTGAAATGCCTTTGCCAGGAGCTGTGCCTTTGCATCCCCCTCTTGTGCGTCCTCCTGCAAAGCCATGTCTGTGGAGGAAGAAAAGAGACTTTCCTTAAGGTGTTGTCAGAGGCTCCTGGCAGAGGCTCAGCAGCCCTGGGGATTGCTCCCACCTGGCTGCTGGAGCCCAGCCTGGGATGGCACAAGGGCTAGGGTGTCCTTCCCAGGACACTGGATATGCCTGTTGCTTTCCTGTTTGCAGGATCAACCCTGAAGCTGAGTGTGTATCCCAGAGACAGCACAGACACACAGACTCAGCCACACAACCTGCCCTGGACAAGGTGCTGCCTTCACCATTGCCCACAGCCTCCCAGCAGAACTCCTCAGTTCACAAGTGCAGACAGCCGGGGGCAATCCTGGCTCCCTGGAGCACTGGCACAGCCCCTGTGCCCATCCAACAGCCCTGCCTGCATCCTGCACCCTCTGCCCCGCCCCACACCTGCCCTGCTCGCTGCCTCTCCCAGCCTGCTGCTCCCAGCACTCACAGGCAGTGCTCACACACCCTCTCATGGGCACCCCACACTCCCCTCACACGCTTTTCACACGCCTGGCACAGCCACAGGGGCTCTGAGCTGTGCTCCTGCTCCAGCTGCCAGCGCAGCCCCTCCCTTGCCCCAGTCACGCCAGGAGCTGCTTCCTGGCACACTCAGGGAGCCCAGCCCAGGACAGGGGGAAAATCCACCTTGTCCCTGCCCACAGCTGTGCCTGGGTGTGCTGGTTTGAAAGCAAAACCAGTGAGAGACTCCATGTCAGAAATACAATTTAATAAGAAAACAATAAAATAAATGCAATATTAGAAAGGACCCCTGATAGAGTCAGAATACAACCTGACACCCTGTTCGTTAGGGGGGTGGTAGCCGTCCAGATGAAGTGGGATTGTTGAAGCAGTGATCCAGTAGAAAGGTCTGGTAGCTCTTGTCTTCTGGGAATCCAGTTGGTGAGGGCAGGTTTCGGTGCTGTCCCAAACCCCAGCTTACATCCAGGTGGGAATGCTTGGCTCCTCCCTCCTTGGTGGACCATCTCCCCGATGTCATTCTGTGAGTCATGCAGTGGGTCCTTGAGTGCCCATTAAGCCAAGACAGCTCCCAAAGGGAGTTACCAGTGAGCCATGGTAGGACATTGATGGCCCATTAACAGGAGATAGTCTGGAGGGAGGAGGCAAGGAAAACACTGCCCCACCTGCTTTCAACAGCTCATGGAGATGGTGATAGAATGCATACTTTGGGCACATTTATAGCTGTGCGAGATTAAACTACGATTTTTGTCCAATAAAAAATATGGGATTGTGCCATGGGACAAGTACAAAGATGAATTTTGAGAAACTGTTCAATAAAACCTGAGGGATAATAGCTGAACAGAATGTTGTGCTACCAAACGGAAGGGTTAAGCAAAGATGTAACTGTTTATGCAAGCAAGGCAGAGCTGCACATGACGAAAAGCCGAAGGTCAGCAAAAAGTGAATGAGGAAGACCTTAGCCTTACTCCCAATGACCACCAGAGAGAACTCACAACCCCAAAAAAAGCCCAAGCATGCACTGACAAGGAAAACTAGATGTCACAACAGGGAGGGGAAACTAAATGTCACAATGAGGAATGGAAATGAAACATCATAATGGAGAATGGAAACGGCATCATAATGGGGAATGGAAATTGGGAGGGGACTACTGAAAACTGCTGTGAAATGCTTATGGATACATATAAATATGTTTGCAAAACTAACAGTGGCATGTGTGTTAGCGGGGCGCTAACTTCCCACACAGCCAGGCTAGCACTGCTTGCTCACCCTTATTGAACATAGTAAATAAATTAGCTACAGCATATTGGAATTGAGTCTTTTATTTATAACACAACCTAGGACATTATCCACCTCTTATTCTATTGACATCTGCATCACACCCAATTCAATACACTCTTACGGATATATACATGTACAGAATGAAACCTTACACACTGGATTCTCACTTAAAATTAGGTCTCCTTGTGGTACACAATGGGTTTCCCCATCTTTCTGCATTACCCACCAAGTGTAACCAGTTCCCTGAGCAAAAACAATCCCATGGATGGGTTCGCCTTTGCCTCCGATGGGATTAATCCACACAGTCTTTCCTAAAATATCTTTCATGTGTACCATAGGGACTTTATCTCCATCTGTTGAGTGCAAAGTTTCAGACTGAGTAAGATAACTTGATTGATGGAGCCTCAGGTATTGATCATCTAGGTGGCTTTGGGGCTAGGTTCATTTCCTAATTTTTGAAGGTTCCCCCACCAAGTGCCTTCTGGGTAGTCTTAAGTAGTCCGTTGCACCGTTCAATGTTCCTGGCAGCTGGTGCATGATAAGGGATATGATATATCTGTTCAGTACCATGTTCTCTGGCCCAGGTGTTTATAAGGGCTTGAAATGAGTCCTGTTGTCTGACTCGATTCTCTCAGGGGTGCCATGTCTCCACAGGACTTGCTTTTCCAGGCCCAAGATGGTGTTCTGGGCAGTAGTGTAGGGCACAGGGTGGGTCTCCAGCCATCCAGTGGTGGCTTCCACCATGGTCAGCACATAGTGCTTGCCTTGGTGGGTTTGGGGAAGGGTGATGTAGTCAATCTTCCAGGCTTCCCCATACCTGTACTTCAACCATTGTCCACCATACCACAGAGGCTTCACCCCCTTGGCCTGTTTGATTGCAGTGCAGTTCTTGCAGTTGTGGATGACCTGTGAGATGTTGTCCATAGTAAGGTCCACCCCTCAGTCACAGGCCCATCGGTGCGTTGCATCGCTCCCCTGATAACCTGAGGCATCATGGGCCCAATGAGCTAGGAATAATTTTCCCTTGTGCTGCCAGTCTAGATCCACCTGTGATACTTTCACCTTGGCAGCTTTTCCCACCTGGTCATTGTTGCGATGTTCTTCATTAGCCCAGCTCTTGGGTACATGTGCCTCGACGTGTCGAACCTTCATGGTCAGCTTCTCTACTCGGGCAGCAATATCCTACCAGATCTCAACAGCCCAGATGGGTTTCCCCTCTGCACTGCCGGTTGGCTTTCTTCCAGCGATTCAGCCATCCCCACAGAGCATTAGCTACCATCCATGAGTCGGTGTAGAGAGAGAGCCTTGGCCACTCCTCCCATTCAGCAATATCCAATGCCAGACAGATGGCTTTAAGTTCTGCAACCTGACTAGATCCACCTTGTCCCTCGGTAGCTTGTGCAACTCATTGTGTGGGGCTCCATACTGCAGCTTTCCATTTCCATCAGCGCCTACAATTCAGCAGGAACCATCAGTGAAGAGGGCATATTGTCTTTCAGTCTTTGGTAGCTTGTTATATAATGGAGCTTCCTCGGCATGTGTCACTTGATCCTCTTCTTCAGATAATCCAAAAGTCTCACCTTCAGGCCAGTTTGTTATAATTTCCAGAATCCCAGGGTGATTTGGGTTTCCAATATGGGTGCATTGTGTGATGATGGCAATCCACTTGCTCCATGTGGTGTCAGTGGCATGATGCGTGGGAGGAACGTTTCCCTTGAACATCCACCCCAGCACTGGTAGTCGGGGTGCCAGAAGCAGCTGCGTTTCAGTGCCAGTTACTTCTGAGGCAGCTTGAACTCCTTCATAGGCGGCCAAGATTTCCTTCTTGGGAAATCTTGGCTGTCTATGGAGTGTAGTTGGCTTTGGACCCTCTGGAACTTCGACTCCAGAATTCTGGTGGTTGACCCCGAGTTTCCTCAGGCACTTTCTGACAAAGGCTCCAGGACAGACCATGGCTCCTGGCTGCAGAGTAAAGCACATTCCTCACCTCTGCTTCTGTCCTGACTGGGCCAAGGACTACCGCATGAGCGATCTCCTGCTTGTTCTGGGCAAAGGCTTGCTGCTGTTCAGGGCCCCAGTGGAAATCGTTCTTCTTACGGGTGACCAGGTAGAGAGGACTCACAATCTGACTGTACTCGGGAATGTGCATTCTCCAAAAGCCTATGGCACCTAGGAAAGCTTGTGTTTCCTTCTTGTTGGTAGGTGGGGACATGGCAGTGATCTTGTTGATTACGTCTGTTGGGATCTGGTGCCGTCCATCTTGCTACTTGATTCCCAGGAACTGAATTTCTTGAGCCGGTCCCTTAACCGGCAAAATGAGCTCTCAGCAGAATCTGGAAAATCTTTTCTCCTTTCTCAAAGACTTCCCCTACTGTGTTCCCCCACGCGATGATGTCATCGATATACTGTAGATGTTCAGGAGCCTCGCCCTTTTCCAGTGCAGTCTGGATCAGTCCATGGCAGATGGTGGGACTGTGCTTCCAGCCCTGGGGGCAGTCGGTTCCAGGTGAAGTTCACACCCCTCTAGGTGAAAGCAAACTGGGGCCTGCACTCTGCTGCCAAAGGAATGCAGAAGAAGGCATTGGCAATATCGATGGTTGCATGCCACTTTGCTGCCTTGGACTCCAGCTCATACTGAAGCTCCAACATGTCTGGCACGGCAGCGCTCAGTGCTGGTGTCACCTCATTCAGACCACGGTAATCCACTGTCAGTCTCCATTCTCCACTGGACTTATGCACTGGCCATATAGGGCTGTTGAAAGGTGAATGAGCTTTGCTGACCACCCCTTGGCTCTCCAGTTTACGAATCATCTCATGGATAGGAATCACAGAGTCTCTGTCAGTACGATATTGCCGACGGTGTACTGTTGCTGTGGCAATTGGTACTTGCTGTTCTTCAATTCTCAGCAGTCCCACAGCAGAGGGGTCATCTGAGAGACCAGGCAAGGTATTYAGCTGTCTGATGTCTTCTGTCTCTACAGCAGCTACCCCAAAAGCCCAACGATATCCTTTTGGGTCTTTGAAATATCCATTTCTGAGATAGTCTATGCCGAGGATGCATGGGGCCTCTGSGCCAGTCACRATGGGGTGTTTCTGCCACCCATTCCCAGTTAAACTCACTTTGGCCTCCAATACAGTCAGCGACTGGGATCCTCCTGTCACTCCAGAAATAGAAATGGATTCTGTTCCTACATGCCTTGGTGGCATCAGGGTATGTTGGGCACCAGTATCAACCAAAGCCGTGTATTTTTGTGGGTCAGATGTGCCAGGCCATCGGATCCACACTGTCCAATAGATCTGATTGTCCCTTTCCTTTACCTGTCTAGAGGCAGGGTCCCTCTATTTCTGGTCATAGTAAATGTTGCTCTTTTCCTGTAAATATATTCCTGAGGTCCCTTGAAGAGGATCAGTCATATCATCMTTCCTACCTCATCTGGAGTTCTGTGCATGACAGACCAGAGCAGCATTGACTCTAGATGGGCTTCTTGTGGTAGGTGTCCCTCTTTTGAGTTCACGTACCCAGGCGGCTAAGGAGGAGGTGGGTTTTCCATCCCACTTCCTCATGTCTTCTCCATGCTCCTTAAGAGAAAAACAGAGGTTACCTTGTGGAGTGCATCCTCTCTCCCTGGCTKGGGGATGCCTGCTCCTGATGGCAGAAACTCTTGTTGGTTCTGGTGAGATGTGGTAATTTTCTTCCTTAAGTTCCTTTTTCAGTTTCTGATGGCCCTCTTCAATCAAGCTCCGGACTTGCTCAGCCAGCCTTGTTTCCACAGATGAAACATGGGTACGAAATGGGGCGGTGACAGTGTCTTTGTAAATTCTTAGTTTATTGGCCAAGACACCCACCCTGTCCTGCCTTCCCTCCATTGCAGCATTGCCAGGTAACGGGAGTACATYTCTGGTCCAAGCCGTGCAAATCTCAACCACATCTGTGATGTGCACTGGACAYCATCTGGGCTTTTAGGRAATCTCTYGTCTTCTGAGAAAATGATCTCCAGCACAGCCAATTCCCTCAGGCATCGGATACCTTGTTCCATTGTGCTCCATTTTCCTTGGTGTGCCTGGAGGTCTTCTTTACAAAAGTATCTGCCCTTCACACTTGTTAGCAGTTGCCACCAGAGGCTGAGTTCCTTGGGTTCCGCTGGTCAATAACCACATCCCAGGACAGTGATCCCAGTTGCCTGGCCTCACTTCCATCCAGCATAGTGTCATTGGCTGCAGCGTGCCATATACGGAGCAGCCAGGTCAGGATGGACTCGTTTGTCTGGTGGGTGAATTCCCTCTGCAGGTCACGCAGCTCACCCAGGGACAGAGAGTGAGTGATGATCTCTGGTGTGTAGGGAGTATTTGTAAAAATGGGATGGGACTGCTGGAAGACATCTCCCAGAGCTTTAGTGTCACAATATCAGTCTCAATACAATAAAAACATGGCAATCGCTCACGTCTTGTTAGAAGCAGCCAGCAGCCCACAGCCAGCAGCCAAAGATCTCTTTGTTATATGACATTTTAAAAGTTTTTCAACTAACAGCACATTGCTAAAGCTTACAGACAACTGTTTTAACCAGTTATCAATAGCACACGTYGTGGGAGAACAGGGCCAGGCGTTCGGAAGATCATGGGTTGTAACGGAAAGTCCAGGGGCCCCTTCTCCCCCTTGTCCGGTGCAGTGCCTTATCTTATCAGCCATGGAAGAATGCGGTCTTCCTGGTCTTACAGCATCTTCCCTGAGACCCCTGTCCACCCCCCTTCCAAACCCTGGTAGTTTTCCACTCCTTACTAGTCTAGGAGACCACAGACCCCCCGCTGATGTAGCAGAACCCCCCAAGACTATATAAACCTGTAAGACAAGATAATAAACGCCATTTGCCTCCACCGTGTCGGTGTCTGTGTGCTGATGGCCCGTGGGGCCTGTGGGCCGGACCACGTGCTGACTCCGAACCRGGTCGCCTTGCCTTAGACTAAGGCTACAAGTGGTGCCGAAACCCGGGACAGCGGGAGAGCTGGACTTCGGGTTCGGGATTTGCCTGTGCAGGAGTGCAGCGGCCAGAGCGGCGAAGCTGACATCTTGGCAGAGGGGACGCCCTCGGACCGCGCAGCCCTCATGGAGGCGTTAGCAAAGGTTGTAAGTCTGGTGCACGAGCAGTGGGGAATTAAATGTAAGGCCAAGGATTTTACCCTTGCTGTTGCAAGGCTCCTTGAACTTGGGGCGATTAAGCGCCCAGCGGATATACTCCATCCCGAGGTGTGGGGGGAGTGTACGGCCGCCTTAGCCAAAGAGACCAAGTCTTCAGGCAGCGGCAAAAATCTTAAAGCATGGGGGAAGGTAGAGGAAGCTTTGCGCCGCGCGATAGAAGATCAGGAGACTTGGAGTGCCGCGTGCGCGTGTTTATTAGCTACACCACAGCTGGGAGTGGGGGCGGCAACGCAAACCGCACCTGAGAGCGATTTGCCCGAAAGTGGGGATTCGCGGGGACCGGGCGCGTTCCACCCCTCTCCGGGCCTGGGTCCAGACCCCCTGGAACCCCCAGGGGACCCCCCGATCCCCCCAGAGGGCCCGTCAGCTCCCACCCCCGCCGCGGAACCTCCCGAAAAAAACGCGCGTTCTTTGTCGGTCTCCCCGTGGCCAATCGGCGAGCCTGCGCGGGACGTGCGCCTGCCCGGGCAGTCCGTCTGGGAGGCGCTGGCGGAGAAGGCGCGGGGTGCGGAGCGGGCGGCCAGCGCGAACACGCGGGTCGATCCGCCACTGTACCTCTTCGAAAGTGGCGCTGGGGACTGCGGGGATGGGCGGGGATGGGCGGAGCCCGCATTCCTCCGGCGAGCGCATGCTCAGCCGCCGGGATGCCGCAACCGCGCATGCGCAGGGCGGAGGTGGAGGGCGCATGCCCGATCAGGAGCTGTGGCCGCTCCCCCTTCCATCTAAGGGAGAGCCCAACCCCCACGGGAGGCAGACCAAGCCCAGGGGGCGGGAACGGCACCACCTCTGAAGGGAGGGACRGGGCCGCAGCCCTACAAAAAGGCACCGTAGGCCGGAAATCGACTGGTATTCCACTTCCAGCTCGGACGGTGACAGCACCGACTCTGGCAGTACCAGCGGCTCAGAGGAGCCTACGGACGCAGAGTGGGATGCAGAGACAGAAAGAACGGGGCAAGCGTGGTTCATGTCAGGATTAAATAAAGCCCTAAGCCACGTGAAAAAAGGTTTAAAACACAAACTTACTGACTGGGGGAAAATAAAAATTGCCTGTGCAGACTGGGCACCCACCGCAACCATACAGGCGTTCCCAGTCAGAATCGCGGGGGCGCAGGGAAATCGGCAGAGAGCCTATTCTCCGCTTAATTCCAAGACTGTCCAAACGATCATAAAAGCCATTGCCGAGAAAGGGATTGACTCAGCCCTAGTATCCACTCTCGTAGACGGTCTTTTTGGAAGTGATGATTTGCTTCCCTTTGATATTAGACAAATAAGTCGTATGCTTTTCGACGGGGCCGGTCGAATCTTGTTCGAGCAAGATTAGTCAGATCGGTGCTCGATTAGTCTAGCCGAGGCTTCGGGGGCGGGGCAAGCTCTGCACAGATCGAGTCTATCTAGGCTCCTAGGGAAACATGACAATGCGGCTACGCCACAGCAGCAGGCAGCGCAGCTGGGGGCGGAGGAGGTCAGAGCGACCACCCGAGCCGCCAGAGAGGCGATCCGTGCCACCTCGCGAGTGGTAGCAAGGCCAGCTCCGTGGTCGACCATAAAACAGGGCGAGAGTGAGAATTTCACRCAGTTTGTAGATCGCCTGCAAGCAGCGGTGGATTCGTCTACCCTGCCGGCAGAGGCGAGAAGCCCTGTGGTGACAGACTGCGTACGCCAGCAGTGTAATTCGGTCACCAAAGACATCTTGCGGTCCCTACCAGCCGGAGCCACCTCGGCAGACATAATTGAACATGTAGTAAGGAAAGAGCAACTGACACCTATTTAGACAGCYGTCYGCACCCTGACCAGTGCAATGGCGTGCTTTAAGTGCGGCCAAGCCGGTCACATCGCTGCGGGCTGTCCCCAGCCGACGCAGCCGAGCCCGGCGGCGGCCCAGAATCAAGCGCGCACGAGGGGATCGTGTTGGGGGTGCGGGAAGAAAGGGCACTTCGTTCGAGACTGCAGATCTCGGCCGCAGGGAAACAGGAAGGSGAGGGGGCGCGCGGGCCGCACTCAGCCTCCTCCCACTGGRACAGCAGCCCAGCCCGTTTATGCCAACTCGCAGTGGAGTGGGGGACAGCCACTCCCCATGTTCCCACAGGAGATGGCCAGCTACGTGGTCCCATCAGAGGCACAGATGCAGAGCTATGCACCTCTGCCAGCGGCACCCTCGCCTGCATCGCAGCCACAAACCGCGCCTGTGCCACAGACCCAGCAGGGGACGCCCCAGGGCGGAACCCTGGGTCGCTTTGGCCATGGAAATAGGGAGGGAGCCCTTGAAGGTGTGGGGGACGTGCTGCCTCTATGACAGCCAAGACCCACACGTCATAGGCCTTCAGTTCTGGGTAGATACGGGATCAGACTGTTCGATAATCCCCCAAGCATGTTGGCCTCCGAACTGGCGACTTAGAGAAGTCGCCCCGGTAAACGGAGTGGGGGGRCARWCWCGGGCGTGGAGGAGCACTCAGCTGGTAGCCATGACGCTCCACACGGAAGAGGGGCCAGAACAGACAGTAGCAATATACCCTTACATTTTACAAAATTCTCCTCCCCTGATAGGGAGGGACATCCTAGCCCTGTTRGGATTCAGGATCACAAATTTATGCCTTAGAGACACTGCTGTGCACCCATCGCTGCCAATCAAACTGACTTGGAAATCATCAGAACCAGTTTAGGTTGAGCAGTGGCCCTTGTCAAAGCCCCGACTGACAGCCCTGATGGAGTTGGTCGAACGCGAGCTGAAAAAGGGGCACATAGAACCCTCGGTCAGCCCGTGGAACACCCCTGTGTTCGTCACCCCCAAAAGATCTGGGGAAGGCTATCGCCTTATCCACGACCTGAGGGAGGTGAACAAAGCAATTCGGCCTATGGGTCCAGTCCAAACCCTACTGCCCATGAACCCAGCCATTCCCGAGGGGCAGCCATGCGCAGTGCTGGACATCAAGGACTGTTTCTTCTCCATACCAGTGCACCCAGAGGACAAAGAACGACTCACCTTCTCAGTCACGTTCCCGAACGGAGAGCGACCCAATCTCCGCTCCCAATGGAATGGGAACGGGGTTAGAAGCTGGTACTCACGGAGAGAGGGTACACAGCAGTCAAAAAGGAGGGCAAAATCAAGTGGTGTCCACTTAAGTCGATCAATCCCGACCTTCACGAGGAACAKAATGAGACTAATGAGAATTGTGAGTTTCTGTTTACAGGACATGCTCATCGGACGCCCACTTAATGCCTACACCCCACTTCCAGAGGAAAGAGACAGACCACCAAGCCGCCAGGCAACGCCCGRGAGACCCACACGAGTGAGACCCAAACACCAGCGGTGTTTCTGTGTGATTTTGCTGTTGGGGCTTGTTGCCGGAGGGCAAGCCAGCYCAGACMATTACCCCCATCAGCCATTCAGGTGGGTCATGCAGCATCTTGCAAGCGGCAAGGTGCTCAGAGCAATCACCACACCGAACACCCCGTCCTTCATTCTCAGTATAMCGGACCTGTTTCCAGGACAACCAAAGSTAAACCCCAATACCATACACGACACACACTCATACCTGTCCTACTGGTGCCCAGCCTCAAACTCAAGGAAACACTACTGCAATAACCCAGGGTGGGGATATYGTGGGAAATGGGGTTGCGAGACCATAGTGACAGATGCCAGACCGTTGGGGCCCGGGTGGGATCCACCGGAGCCTGACAAATTCTTACAGTTCACCTGGGCACCTGCCGGTTGCAAAACGGCATTCTTCAATCACGGAGCATTCTATCGATATGCTCACAAAATCCCCAAGTTCAAGAAATGCATTGCCTATAACATGACAGTCTTACAGCCAGGTCACCCTGGTTGGGTCACAGGCAAAACGTGGACAGTGGTCCTCCAAGGGACAAAAGAGTGGGTGAATGTGCAAATCATCAAGCTTCGCCCACCGACACCCCGAGYGGTCGGACCCAACAAAGTAATTAAAAACACACAACAGGGAGGGAACACGACTCACCCCAAAGCCTTGCCCACAAAGGTCACCGACATTCCGACCGAACATGCAGAGGCCTTCCAGATAGACAGCCCAGCCGGGTCGGACTCAGACCCAATCCTTCGCATGTTAGACGCTACCTTAATATCCCTGAACGAGTCCAACCCGAACCTGACAGACTCCTGTTGGCTTTGTTATGATGTCAAAACGCCCTTTTACGAAGGAGTCGCTTTAAATACCCCCTTCAGTTACTCCACAGCTGACGCCCCTCACCAGTGCAGGTGGGACACTCCCCGCAGGGGCATCACCCTGAGCCAAGTCACAGGTGAGGGCAGATGCTTTGGTAATGCGACCTTGGCCAAGTGAAAGGGCAAAGTCTGCACCAAGGTTGTTAAGCCTGACAGGAGGAAAAATAAGTGGGTGGTTCCATCTCCATCAGGGATGTGGGTCTGTCAGAGATCGGGTGTGAGTCCGTGTGTGTTCCTTGACAAGTTTGATGACTCTARCGACTTTTGTGTCCAAGTTCTGATTGTCCCTAGGGTCCTGTACCACTCTGACGAGGAGGTGTACCACCTTTTCGAGCAACCCAGTCGACTCCACAAAAGAGAAATAATTACAGGTATAACCATTGCAATGCTGCTAGGTCTCGGAGCAGCGGGGACGGCCACAGGTGTCTCAGCCCTGGCCACCCAGCACCAGGGACTGTCCCAGCTGCAGATGACCATCGACCAGGACCTGCAAAGGATCGAGAAATCCATCTCCTT
>CADDXX010001267.1:37568-49633 GCA_902810485.1 Alauda arvensis | reverse complement strand
GAAGCTGGATGTGCTCATTTCCCAGGAAAACAACCTCAGAACCCATCAGCCAAACCACARCCTGCAGCTTTTCCTCTCTTTACAGCTCCTGTATTCCCAAAATTTCGGAGCAGTTTTAGGTGGGGGTTGGTTTTAATGCTGCTGGTTTGGGGTTTTGTGGGTTTTTAAACTCTTTTCCTTTGGGATATCCCAGCAGGGGCTGCTGTCCAGCCCTGCCCTCTGGAAACACAGGCACACGTGGCTCTGGAGCAGACTGAACTTCTTGAATTCAGGGTTTAATTCCAGCTTTAGGCGGTGGSTCCCTGAACAAAGCCCTGACTGTGCCTGAGCCGGCCCTGCCTCAGCAGGAGCCATCCCGGACTAAACAAATCCTGCCAGGCTGGCAGGGATGGAATTCCAGCCCTCCAGGAGGAGCAGGGAGGGTCCCTTTGCTCCAGTGGAGCATCCAGGGCAGTTTTGTGTTTTTTGTGTTAAAGGAGTTCTGCCTTTAAGCCTGGCTTAGTTTAGGTCCATCCTTCAGGATAAGCCCCATCCCTSCTAAACCCATTGGATTTCCCGTGGTGTGTCCCTGACTCTGTCCCCGTACCTGGAGGGAATCTCCACCTTTCTCCTGCTTCTCCCAGCAGGAAAATCCCATTTTTCCTGCACTGATCCCGTTTCCCCTGGAGAAAACCAGGACTAAACAACAAATCTGGGGATTCCAGAGCTCGGGAAGCTCCTTCTCTGTGSGAGGAGGAGAAATCCACGTGCCCATCAAAACATTCCTGGTTTTCCCAGTTCCCAGGGCTGTGATGGGCTGACCCTGCTTTTCCAGCCTCTCCCTCTGGATGGATCCCTGCAGGAATCTCTCCATGGGCTGCAGCACACACAGCTCGCCCGTCCTCAGGTAGCAGAGCAAATAAACTTGTGCCTGGAAATTTTTTTCCTCTTCTCGGGCTTTTTCCCTCCTCTTCCTGCATTTTTCCCTCTCCTTTCTATGGATGCTGCCCAAAAGGCTCATCCACAGCTTTTTCCACCCAAAATCTGGGATTCAGTGATTGGCTGGCAGCATCATTTTGTCTCCTTTTCATCAGTGGTGTCAAAGCCCCTATTTCCCTCCTTGCTAACCCAGACTGGTTTCTTCTGTGGATCTTTCCCAGCCTTGTGCTGGGAATATCCTAAATTTTAAGGCTCTTCCAGGCTGAATCCTGAATCCTCCCTGTCCCGCCTGCATCCCATGTGAGCCTGGTGAGGAGCAGCCAGGAGAGAAATCCAATTAAATCAGTGGCAGCTGATGGTGTCAGCACTTTCCTKCGGGAGCAGAGCGTTGTCTGTGCTCCATCAGAGTGGAATTCCAGCCCAGCCCAGGATTCCAGCTGGCTCCAGGGCATGGATCGTGGAATTCTGGGCTGGTTTGGATTGGAAGGGAATTTCCAGGTGGTTTTGTTCATGCCATGGGGCAGGAAACGCCTTCTGCTGTCCCAGGTGAATTCATGYCCTGTCCCACCTCTCCTGGGACATYCCCAGGGATGGAGAATCCATGGATTCTCCTGCAGGTTCTGCTCCCTCTCCCATCCCTTCCCCACATTGGGATCAGTGCCAGAGAGGGGACATTTTAATTCGGGTGTTGGGTTTAACAGATCCCACKATCCCAGTTCAGTGCTCAGGAGGGAATTGCACCTGGATAAGAATTCCCAGAGGGAATCTTGGATGCTCCAGAGGCCAGGGCTGCCCAGCTGTGTCCCCAGGGTGGCTCTGGGCAGTGACTGCGCCCCTGTGTCCTCACCTGCCTCTCCCAAACCCTGGCCAGAGGCTGGATGATGTCCGGACTGGAATCCAGTTGGAAATCTGGACTGAAATCTGTTGGAAAAGCTGAGTTTCCTGCCTCCTTCTCCCCCTTCCCCAGCACATCTGGGCCGGAAGGAATTTCATCTCAGCCCTGGCACAAACAACCCGGAGCTCCAAACTCCCGGGAAGAGCAGAGTTCTCCTAATTCCTCCCTAATTCCTGCTTTTCCCGGGGCTTCCAGGCCTGGCTGGGATTGGAGGGAGGGCAGCACTTCTGTAGTGGAATGGTTTGGATTTTGTGGCCTCTGAATGGAACTGGTGCCACTTTGGGTGGGTGTTTTCTCTCAGCCAGGCCCTGCCAGGCTTAGGAGCGGGTTTATCTTGAATTGAAGTGGTTTTATTTCTATTTGTGGTGTYTTGGTGACTCAAAAAGGGCCCAACCCCACAAAAAAACATGAATCCAAGCACTGATTTAACTTCCAGCACATTCTTTTGTCCCGCCTAAGTCACGGGGACAGCTCAGCTTAAGCAAGCCAGGCTTGTTCTTAAGCGGGACACAGAGCTTAGCCTCGCAGGAAAAACCCAGAATTCTTTTCTTCTCTTGCCTGCCCMAGCCACATCCCTAAAAACCCCACTCCAGAGGGGTCCTGCTGCCGTTGGACTGGCAGATAGGCTGGGTTTAATCAGCTGGGGTTGACTCTGAGCTGATAAGATTCCCCCTTCCTCCAGCCCCRTCTCCATGTGCCAAGGGGAGATAATGACCCCAGGCTTTGTTTGCGAGATTTACTGGGAATTCACATCAAAAGAGGGGGTGAAAGTCAGGATAAATCCATTTTAACACATTCTCACATCAGTTAATAAAGGCTGGGGAGGAATTTTGGGAGGGTTGTGCAGCTCTCAGATGAGGGCAAAGCCTGCACCAGGAGTCTGGAGACCAAAATTTCCCAACGTTTTCAGTCCAAGAGCAGCAATCCAAGGGGAGCAGGTTCCCATTTCCCTCCWGGAGGTTTTCTCAAGGTGCCCAGGCAGCAAAATTTAGGCTTGGTGTAAAAAATCACCTCAGAATTGTTTGGGTGGGGAGGGAGCTTAAAGCTCATCCCATTCCAACCCCTGCTACAGGGGGAAGGGCACTTCCAAAAAAGTGTTTTCCACTAAAATTAGGAAGATAAAATGTTGTTGTTTCCCACCAAAATTCACTTTTCACCTCCCTGATGACACCCACATCCTCTTATTTAACTTTTTATCATTTATTTTATACTTATTTAACTTTTTTTTTAAACTCAGTTTAATCCTGAATTTTCTGCTGTGTTCCCTCATTCCCCTTGATCTTCGTGACTTCACCCATCAGCTCATGGATAATCCTGGATGTAAAACTGACTCTTAAAACCAATTCCAGCTTCTGGGTTTTTCCACATCTTCTTGTTTTCTTCTCAGCRCAGATTTTGCCATGTAAAACAAAGYGATTATTCCAGCCAAATCCTTGGAAAATTCTGTTCTTTGGCACAGCTTTGTGTTGTCTGATACTTTTTTTTTCCCCCTAAAGTTTTCATTCTCTGGAAGGGAAACCCTTCCTATGAGAAGATTTAAATTTCCATCARTCAGGAGAAAAAACTGTTCCCTCTGGCATGTTAGGGGTGAGCTTGGAACATGAACCAGAAATAAAATCCCAGATTGCTTCATTTTAGATTTCAGCCCTGCTTTTTTGGAGGTTGGGTTTTTTTTCTTTTCCAGAAAACTCCTTGTTTTTTATATTTTCTTGGCCTTTTCAAGTTTGGGGCATTGGCTGGAGGAGCCAAAACTTTGGGATATGCAGCAGGTGAGGGGAAATAGAGCATCTCTCAATAAATAAATAAATGTCCAGGTGGGGTTTTCCAGCACATCAAAGGTTGTGTGGCACCACTGGRAARGYAAAACCAYCAGGAAATGCTGCAGCCTYGGCTTTTCCTCACTGCTGGATTGGTGTGGGCAGGGCAGGATTTGGGATTCTGGCAGGAAATGGTTTTGGAGGCAGCTTGGAGGAGATTTAGGGAATTCCCAGCCATTTCCATGGGCTGGGCCAGCAGCRAGGTGAGGGTGGTGGTGCCACTGCTGGAGGGTGGGGACATCCAGAGGGACGTGGACAAGGCTGGGAAGTGGGAATCTCATGAGGTCCAGCGAGGCCAGGGGCTGCAGGAGAGCTGGGATCAATCCAGGCTGGGATGAGCAGATGGAGCAGCCCTGGGAGAGCTGGGCCTGCCCCAGCCTAGAGTGGGGATCAGGATTGGGATTGGGATTGGGATTGGGATTGGGATTGGGATTGGGATTGCAGGGCGTGAAGGAGCCCCAGGAAGCCTGGAGAGAGACAATTGCCAAGGGCTGCAGGGCCAGGAGGCAGGGAATGGCTTCCCAGTGCCAGAGGGCAGCCATGGATGGGATGTGGGGCAGGAATTGTTCCCTGGCAGGGTGGGCAGTGCCTGGCACAGGGTGCCCAGAGCAGCTGGGGCTGCCCCTGCATCCCTGGCAGTGCCCAAGGCCAGCTTGGCCATTGGGGCTGGGAGCAGCCTGGGGCAGTGGGAGCTGTCCCTGCTCATGGAATTGGATGATTTTAAGGTCTCTTCCAACCCAACCATTCCAGGATTCCATGAAAGAACATTTCTGTGGTAAATCCCCCAAGAACAGGGGTTGTAACACAGGAAGATTCCAGCTCTCCTTATCTCTCCACACCCCCTGGGACATTTCAGTGTGGTTCAGAAGAGCTTTGCTCTCTGCAGCTCTTRGAATCCCTGTGAAACCTCCACCAGCACAGGGAGGGCGGGCTYGGGCTTCCTTTGTGCAACCGATTCCTAAACATTTGGTTTGGAAGAAAACAGCTTTGTTTAGTGGRAATGAGAGCACAGTTTACTTCTCCTTTGATCCAGCTGAAGCAGCCACATGGCAGGGCTGGTGCAGGCTCTGGATCTGCCTKTGTGTCTTCCCACTCTGGATTTGCCTTTGTCTATTCTCCAGCTGAATCTGCCTTTGTTCCCCCTCTGGATTTGCCTTTGTTCCCACTCTGGATCTGCTTTTCTCTGCTCCCACTCTGGATTTTCCGTTGTCTGTTCCCACTCTGGATTTGTCTTTGTCTGTTCTCCATCTGAATCTGCCTTTGCTCTCACTCTGGATTTGCCCTTGTACTCATTCCAGATCTTTGTCTGCTCCCAATCTGGATCTGCCTCTGTTCCCACTCCGGATCTGCCTTTGTCTCTTCCCATTCTGGATCTGCCTTCATGTGTTCTCCCTCTGGATCTCTCTTTGTTTCCACTCTGAATCCACCTCTATTCCCACTCTGGATTTGCCTTTGTTTCCATTTGGGATCTGCCTTTGTTCCCACTCTGGATCTGCCTTTGTGTCTATTTGGGATCTGTCTTTGTCTGATCCCACTCTGGATCTGCCTTTGTTCCCATTCTGGATTTGCCTTTGTTCCCACTCTGGATCTGTCTTTGTTCTCACTCTGGATCGGTCTTTGTTCTCACTCTGGATCTGCTTTTCTCTGCTCCCATTCTGGACTTTCCTTTATCTGTTCCCACTCTGGATCCATCTCTTGTCTGCTCCCACTTTGGATACGCCTCTAATCCCACTCTGGATTTGCCTTTGTTCCCATTTGGGATCTGCCTTTGTCCCCACTCTGGATCTGTCTCTATTCCCACTCTGGATTTGTCTTTGTCTGTTCCCACTCTGGATCTTCCTTCGTGTGTTCCCACTCTGGATCTGTCTTTGTTCCCACTCTGGATTTGCCTTTGTTCCCATTTGGGATCTGTCTTTGTCCGTTCCCAGTCTGGATCTCACTTTGTTCCAACTCTGGGTCTGTCTCTATTCCCACTCTGGATCTGCCTTTGTCCGCTCCCCCTCTGGATTTGTCTTTGCTCCCACTCTGGATCTGCTTTTCTCTGCTCCCACTCTGGATTTTCCTTTGTCTGTTCCCACTCCGGATCTGTCTTTGTCCCCATTCTGGATTTGCCTTTGTTCCCATTCCAGATCTTTGTCTGCTCCCACTCTGGATCTGCCTCTATTCCCACTCTGGATCTGCCTTTGTGTGTTCCCCCTCTGGATTTTTCTTTTTCCCCACTCTGGATTTGTCTTTTGTTCCCATTTGGGATCTTTGTCTGTTCCCACTCTGGATCTGCCTTTGCTCCCACTCTGGATCTTTGCTCCCACTGTGGATCTGCCTCTAGTCCCACTCTGGATCTGCCTTTGTGTGTTCCCCCTCTGGATCTGCTTTGTTCCCACTCTGAATTTTGCTTTGTTCCCCCTCTGGATTTGCCATTGTTCCCATTTGGGATCTGTCTTTGTCCGTTCCCATTCTGGACCTCACTTTGTTCCAACTCTGGATCTGCCTTTGTGTGTTCCCCCTCTGGATATTTCTTTGTTCCCACTCTGGATTTGTCTTTGTTCCCATTTGGGATCTTTGTCTGTTCCAACTCTGGATCTGCCTCTATTCCCACTCTGGATCAGCCTTTGTCTGCTCCCCCTCTGGATCTGCTTTGTTTCCACTCTGGATTTTTCTTTGTTCCCATTCCATATCTTTCTCTGCTCCCCCTCTGGATCTGCCTTTATTCCCACTCTGGACTTGCCTTTGTCTGTTCCCATTCTGGATCTGCCTGTGTTCCCACTCTGGATCTATCTTTGTGTGTTCCCTATTCTGGATCTGTCTCTATTCCCATTCTGGATCTGCCTTTGTGTGTTCCCCCTCTGGATTTTTCTTTGTTCCCACTCTGGATTTGTCTTTATCCTCATTCTGGATCTGCCTGTGTTCCCACTCTGGATCTATCTTTGTGTGTTCCCCACTCTGGATCTGCCTCTATTCCCCCTCTGGATATGCCTTTGTCTATTCCCATTCTGGATCTGCCCATGTTCCCACTCTGGATCTTTGCTCCCCCTCTGGATCTGTCTCTTGTCTGTCCCCATTCTGGATCTTCCTTTCCCTGCTCCCCCTCYGGATTCTCCTTTGTCTGCTCCCCCTCCAGGATCAGGAATTGCTTCCCAGTAGCTGCATCCCAGGGCTGGGGCATGTCCAGAGGAGGTTCAGGCTCTCCTCCCCCTCAGCAGGCCTGGCACCAGGCCCCRTCTGTTCTTTAATTACATTTCAACAGCTGCTTTTTATAGATTTGTGTTTCCTTATTCCAGCGTGGCTTAGCAGGGAAAAAAAAAAAGGAGGGAAAAAAAAAAGGGAAAAAAAAGAGAGCAAACAATGAGCAGGATTTAACCAAGAAACACAAAACTCCTGCAACACAAGGAGCTGCCATGGACGAGCCAAAAGATTTCCAAGGGAAATTATTCCCTTCCCAGCCCCATGTGGGTGTTGTGGATGAGGTGGGAAGGAAATGGAGCAGGTTGGGAGGGGATTAAGAGCAAATTAATTCAGATTGACTGGTGAGGAATCAAACCTTGTTAATTATCAGCCACTCATCTGACAGAGAAGGAAACATCCCTGTGGGATGGGATCATGGCATGGGAGGAGCTTTCCAGGCCATTCCAGGGAATGTTGTGGGAACAGCAGCTCCCAGACCTTGCAGAGTTGTTGTTGGGTTTAGGGGGTTGATTTGTTGTGCCACAGCTCCCAGGGCACAACAGGGGAGCTGGGAATATCAGCTCCAGGTATTTCCCCTTCCACATGGATCCTTGGGAGGACAAACTTCAGCTCAGGGGAAAAGTCCCCAACAGCCACCTGATGATTTCCAGCAAGGAAAAATCCAAAGAGTTCGTGGAAAAGGCAGAATTTGGGATTCCTGCAAGGGAACCCAAGGTTTTCCCTCCCTGGTCAAGCTCAGCCTCCGAGCTGGAGAGCAGGAATGTTGTTTAGAGCTTTGCTGCTGCATGAGATCTTTGTTCCAGCAAGGAAAATTCAAAAGAGTCCATGGAAAAGGCAGAAGAATTTGGGAATCCTGGAAGGAAAACCAAGGTTTTCCCTCCCTGGCCAAGCTCAGCCTCCGAGCTGGAGAGCAGGAATGTTGTTCAGAGCTTTGCTGCTGCAGGAGAAGTTGGTTTGCCCTCCACATCACATCTGGTTTGTCCCTTCCTTGTCAAAATAATCCCGTGGCACCAAAGAATCCCTTGTCTTGTGTGATGGTCAGGAGAATCTGGGCTTGGAATTGGGATTTTTTGGGGCAGGGAATTGTTAGTGGATTATTATGGACAGCAACAGAGCTTTCCTTCCGTGGCTTCCTCCAGCATTGTGAACATGTCTGAACTTCCTTGGATTCATTTCCAGTTTGGCCTCTGCAGCCTCCTGTGGCAAAAAAAAAATCCAGGATTTAATTAAAAAAACAGTGTGAAAAAGTGATTTTATAAATTTTGCCTGACAGTTTCTTGCTCTCAAGGGAATAATATTCACCCTCACTTTCCTCCCTGTATTTATGATTTTATTGTCCTCTCTCTCCCATATTTTTTTCTGCACATGCTGAGGCTTTGCTGGTCCCCAGGAGGAGGAGGAGAAAATGGGATGCAGGAACATCTGGATGTGGCTGCCTCACATCTGGACGAAGCAGGATGGCCCTCCCTAAATATTTGTGTAAAGGGAAATGATAAAAGCAAGAAGGGTCTGTTTGTGTTTGCTGCTGAATGAGGACAGAGAAAAGCAGRAACAGAGGGGAAGCTGCAGTGAAAATAGGTAGGAAAAACAGGAGGATTAAAAGTCCTGGCCTCCTTCCCCCAAAAAAAGCTCCCTGTGGAACGAGTTTAGGGCTTGAGGCAGCCAAGTGTGGGCTGGATGTTTCCTCCTGAGGAATGTGGTGGRTGATAATGAAGTCCATTAGAAGTGGCTGCAGCCCAAAGGGGATCATAAATGCAGGATTGCCTCCTGAAAACAGGAGCACAGGTGGGAATGAAATGCATCAAAAACCCCAAATCCTCCAGCAGTGAATGTGCTAAAGGGTCACAGGCAGCTGGGAAAAGGAGCTCAGGTGTTAAAACCCAGAGCATCCCTTGCAGGAGGTGAGGGAGGAGGTTTTTCTGTGGAAAAGCTGAGTTTGAACCCTCCCAGAGAAGTTTGTCTCTGTGTTTAAAGGGATGTGCTCAGTTAACTCCCAGATCTTTGCTGTTCTTTGCTTTTATTTGCACAAGTGAARGCAGCACAGCTGATTTTTATGGCCCACAAAACGAGTTCTCCACCCCTGGGCAAAGGGAGAGGGGGTTCCCGTGCTCCCAGTGGTGTCTAAAGATGAGGGGAAATAAAACCTTTCCAGGGAATTTCGTGTCTCATTCAATCCCAAATCCCACCTCAGCCTTAAAACCCCCTAAGCTGGGATGCTGCAGCTCAGAGAGAGAGAATCTCTTGCATAAATTCTTCTTTCTTGCCTGATTTTGGGGGATTCCAGTGGGAATCATTTTGGCAAGTTCCATCATTTTTGCTGCACCTCATGTCATCTCAGTCCAGTTGGTTGTGGTCACTCCATTTGTAGAATTTATTTTTTCTTTTAATTATTTTTTCAGTTGTATTTGATTTGATCTCCTCTCCAGAGGGTTTGTTCTGCTTTGTTCTGTGATTCCAAGGGCTGAACACCCCCAGCCTGGGGGTTCTGGAGGTGTCTCAGAAGCTGCTGTGTCTCACCTTGGAGATGTTTGGGGTGAATTTCTATCCCTGATGSCTGCAGTTTGATGTTTGCAGTGTKTCAGGCTCTGTGGTGCCCAGGGCTGCAGCTCTGAGCTCACATTCAGCCTCACTCAGCTCTGCACACAGCAGGGACACAAAACAAATCCTGTCCCTGCTGCACACCAAGGACAATGGCACAAGTTCTCAGGCCCAAAAGCACAAACAAGGCTGGGCTGAAGGGACAAAACAACAAGGCTGGGACTTCATCACCTGCAGCTGCAATGGGACAATGACACCCCAATGTGCAAATGGAGCCCAACTGATCCAAGTGGGAGACCTCGTGACCAGGGGCCCATTTTGTGTCCATTTTGTGTCCATTTTGTGCCCATTTTGTGCCCATTTTGGATCCATTTTGTGCCCATTTTGTGCCCATTTTGTGTCCATCTTGTGCCCATTTTGGGTCCATTTTGGGCCCATTTTGTGCCCATTTTGTGTCCATCTTGTGTCCATTTTGTGCCCTTTTTGTGCCCACCTTGGGTGCAGCCCTGGCCAGGCTCTTGTCCTGCCCAAGGTGTGTCCTTAAAGGCCTTTTAATAAATCTCTCCTTTATTCTCCATCTCTGTCCAGTCTCTCTCCCATCTCAGTCTCCCCAAGCCATCACAAAAAAAACCCCAAACATCCCTGAGCAAAYCTGGAGCTGAGCATCCCAAACCTCTCACTCCTTTTGCTCCCTCAGCACGACACCAACCTCTGGACTCGCCTGCAACTCTTTTTTTGCTTATTTGGGGAAACTCATRATTAGATTTTCCTCTTCCTCCTGCTGCCCCCCTCCCATCCCAGCTGAGAAAATGCCATAAATCCTGCCCTTCACCCAGCCCAGCCCTCAGCTGGGCTATTTTTTGCACGTTGCACCAGATGTAGACGTAAAAAAAAACCCGAAAACTTGGGGAGAGGCAGAGTTTCTTATTCCTGGCATGCAGGAGAGTCCCTGAGAGATCTCATCTGGGCTCCTGGCACGAGTACAAAGTGGCTCTCGTCGTTTGATCTGCTGTCTTAAACTTAAATGCAAAMTCTGATAATTGGGTCAGGCAGGAGAAGAACCTCGCTAATAAAGCTCTTTTCATTTCCTTTTTCCGAGCTTTCCCCTTTTCATCTTCGTTTTCTCTCCTCCTGCCCGGGGAAGGAGCTGGAATCAGCTGTTTGGGGTTGGCTTTATGGAATTTCATCTCTTTTTTCCCCCCAAAAATCCTGCCTGCCTGTCATCCTGCTGTGTGAATTCCCTTGGCTCTCCTGGAATATTTTGTCTCATCTTTTTACTGGAATGTGGGGTAAACATTCCCCACCATCATCACCTCCTCCCAAACAAAAAAAATCATCCAGGAATCTGTTATATTTTTTTTTCCCTCTAGGAATGCCTTTCATGCTATTTTTAACAACACCAGAGGTTTGGACTCCCGGGAATCCACAAATTATTGGAGTTTTCCTTGCAAACCAAATATAAAAAGGAGAGACCTGAGTACTCCCTCATCTTTTTTTTTTTTTGGGGTTTGGTTTTCTTCTAGGAATGTTCTGGAGCATTCATTCCATGATGAGTGCAGTGACACACTTGGTCCTGCCTAAATCCCATCCCCCAAAATTCCAATTTTCCAAAAGCGGGTGATGCAGTTTAAAAAAGTCCAGAGTTATGGAAAAAAATCAGTTTTCCTACCAAAATCCCCTCTTGCCTTTCCTCCACATCTCCCCTCTGGAAATTCAGGAATTCTCTTCAAGGCAGGAAGCAGATTYGATGTTTAGTGAAGAACCAAACAAGGTTTTCCTCAAAAAATGACAAACTTTTCTTTCTTTCCTCAAAGAATGGCCACAAACTTGGCTAYAACCAGGAAATCCCAGTTTTTCCTATTTTCCAGGAGAGATTTTGGGGGTGTGGCTGTTCCTGCTCTCAAAACTGCATTTTTGGTGTRTTTAAGGGAGGAGTTGCCCACCTGGAATCCGTATAAACAAAACTGGCTGCTTGATCAGGAATCCCTGAACAATTCCTCACTCAGAACTGAAATTCAGCTGCTGAGAAAAGCAACAAACCCCACAAATCAAAGGAGAAACTCTGTGAAAAGCCCACCCTAAATCAGATCTATTGGAAGGGGATATTTTTAGCAGTTACATTTCCCCCATGCATTCCAGGTCCAGCTTTCAGTGCTCCACTCTGCATTTTGGGCTGGAGGAGGGACGTTCCAGCAGCTGGGGAATTTCATAGGAGAAAACATCAGAGCGTGGAACACGAGAGCAGGAAAATGAAATGAAAGAGCTGCCAGACACCCTCAAAATACTGGAAAAGGAAGAATATTCAGCTTAAATAAGAGGGAAGAATGATAAGAAAAGGGCTCAGGGTCATTTTGAGTTGTCACCAAAATATTTTTAGAATATTTTTTACATTTGGAGAAGATTAAACAAACTCTGACAGCGAGGTGAGAACACGAGCGAGGATTCTCAGCAGGGTTATTGGGATTTTTGGCAGGCAGGACAAGGCTCAGCTCCTGGGGCTTTTTGTGGTGATTTGGATTTCTTTTCTCCAGATTTAAACATTGAGTTTAAATGTTGTCATTGTCCTGCTGTGGCAGCTGTGAGGCTCCACTGGACATGGATGGGGTTTTCCTGTGTCCAGGACATTCCCTGTCTTTGTTGGAGTCTGTTCCACACCCAAAGCTGTTTCTGTTCCTGTTTTTGTTGTCATTATTTCACATCCCATCATATCCAGT
>CADDXX010001266.1:50332-61999 GCA_902810485.1 Alauda arvensis | reverse complement strand
TCCAGCACTGAAAGATTTGGGTCCCTGCTGTCCCTGCCCTGCAGAAATCCCTTTTTTTTGAGATCCAGCAGAACCTTCCTGCCCCATTCCCTGSGCTTTCCCTGTGGATGTGGAAGATTTTTAGGTTCAGCCCCACTGGAGTCCTTGGGAATCATTTGGATCCTTGAAAAGGGATGGAAAAGAATCCATAAAAATCATTATTTTCTTTAAAAAAATCTTATTTTTGTTGGGAAAAAAGAGTAGGAAGTAAACTCTTCCCTGTCCTTTCTGCCTGCAGGCTGTGGAGGTGAGCTGGGAAGGATTTCCATGGAAAAGGGTGAGGCTGGGAATTCATGCAGGGAAGGGTTTTCTCCCTGCCCCAAAGCAGCCTGGAACTGCGAGGAAAAAGTTGTTTTTGGGAATAAATTTGGGAATTTTTTGTGGGATTCAATGCAGAAAACGTTGGATCACCGAAAGCTTCCAGATCCTGGTTTGAGGCCGGAATTTCTGAGGGGGCTGGGTTTTCCCAAGAGGGATCAGGGGGACACCTGGAAGTCTCCTGTTCCCTCCAGGACGTGCTCAAATCCCTTCCTGACTCCCAGATTTTAAAGCTGAGCCCGCAGAAATCCCCAATCCCTGCCCGCAAAATTCCGGGATGTTCCCAACCCATCCCAAACCACCCCCGGGAGGAGCTCCGGGATTCATGGAATTCTCTCCACGGAGCCTGGAGAGCCCCAGATCCATCCCCAGTGACCTCCATCCACAGGTCTGGAGGTGGCAGAGGCCCGCAGGCAGCTCCGGGGGAATTCCCAGCCTCGGGAATTCTCTGGGAACGGTGGGAACCGGGAAGGAAAGCTCGGCACAASCCACGGTGAGACCGCGCTGGAGCCGCCTCCTCCCACTGCAGGTGAGTCCAGGTGGGATTCCAACCATGGAAAATCCTCCAGAACATTCCATGAACCTTGGGATAGATCCTCCTCCATGGAATTGGGGCAGGGATGGGATTCCCACGTTCTTGGGGATGGCAGGGGCTGAGGAAAGGTGAGGAAAACCTAAATRTTCATGGAATCAGATCCCAGCTTTCCTTTGGAAAGGGATGTTTTTATCCCACAAGTCCAGCACTGAAAGATTTGGGGCTTTGCTGTCCCTGCCCTGCAGAAATCCCTTTTTTTTGAGATCCAGCAGAACCTTCCTGCCCCATTCCCTCCATTTCCCTTTCCTTTGGAAAGGCTGGGAGGAGGCAGCCGCTTCCAGACTGGTTTTTGTCCTGGTTTTTTCCCACCACATCCTTGGGAAGTTCCAGGAAAACTTCCAGAAATGGCGACTCTGGAGACCAAACTCTCAAATCCAGGTCATTCCCAGGCTTCAAACTCATGGAAAAGCAACCTGGATCTGCTCCTGCTGGTGTTTTCCAAGAGGGAAGGGCCCTGGGAGAGGCAGGCTTGGATTTCCAGCTGGATTTGTGGGAGGGAGGGACAACAGGATGGGGGAAATTGAGGGATTATGGAGTAATTTGTGGCAGGATTCCTCAAAAATCCAAACTTCAGGATTTAAGGTGGGGAGTTTGGGATAATTTCTTGGGATTCAGCAAAGGAAGGTGCTCAGATTTTGGGAGGAGGAGGAGGGGGAGGAGTTGGACACAAGGGATGACACAGCCAGAGAAATAATTCAAAACAAATTAAAAATTATTAATTAACAATTTATTAATTAAAATTTATTAATTAAAAATCCCCCTTGCACTGAGCAGGACCCCCCAATGTCGTCACCTTCACGCCCCAAAAATCAGTTGTGTTGTCCTGAAGTTTACAGGGATGAGTGGATTTTTATGGGATCTTCTTTGGGAATTTCTCCTCAATTCGGAGCAGTGGAATGGTTTTCCAGCCTTGGGGGTTTGGGGTTTAATTAATCTTGATCAAACTCTGCCATTAAATCCTCTTTGTCACCCCAAAAATATCCTGGGGGGGAGCTCCCAATGCTCCAAATTCCACTCCAAGAGGGAATTGGAATCCAGGATCCTTCCAACGCCTTCCAGCTTGGGACRTGGAATGGTTTGGGATGGAATGGGCCTTAAAAATCATCCCATTCCAGCCCAAGGAGTCCAGCAGGGATTTGGATTCCAGAGTTTTTACAGGCCCTTCCAATTAGGGAATGGTTTGGGATGGAAGGACCTTAAAAACCATCCAAATCCAAGCCAGGGATCCCAAAAGAACTCGATGGTCCCTCCCAGTTTGGGACATGGAATGGTTTGGGATAGAAGAGGCCTTAAAAATCATCCAAATCCAGGTTAAAGAGTCCAACAGGGATTTGGATTCCAGGGTTTTTACAGCCCCTTCAAATTTGGGACATGGAATGGTTTGGGATGGAAGGGACCTTAAAAATCATCCCATTCCAAGGCAGGGATCCCAAAAGAACTCGATGGTCTTTACTGGTCCCATCCAGTTTGGGATATGGAATGTTTTGGGATGGAAAGGACCTTAAAAATCATCCAAATCCAGGTCAAGGAGTCCAACAGGGATTTGGATTCCAGGGTTTTTACAGACCTTTCCAATTTGGCACATGAAGTAGTTTGGGATGGAAGGGGCCTTAAAAACCATCCAAATCCAAGNTCTTTCCAATTTGGAATATGGAATGGTTGGGGATGGAAGAGACATTAAAAACCGTCCAAATCCAGGTTAAAGAGTCCAATGGGGATTTGGATTCCTGGGTTTTTACAGGCCTCTTTCCAGTTTGGAACATGGAACAGTTTGGGATGGAAGGGGCCTTAAGGATCATCCAAATCCAGGTTAAGGAGTCCAACAGGGATTTGGATTCCAGAGTTTTTACAGGCCCTTCCAATTTGGGAATGGTTTGGGATGGAATGGACCTTAAAAATCATCCAGTTCCAAGCCAGGGATCCCAAAAGAACTCGATGGTCCCTCCCAGTTTGGGACATGGAATGGTTTGGGATGGAAGGGGCCATAAAAAACATCCAAATCCAGCCCAAGGAGTCCAACAGGGATTTGGATTCCAGAGTTTTTACACGCCCTTCCAATTTGGGAATGGTTTGGGATGGAATGGACCTTAAAAATCATCCAAATCCAGGTTAAAAAGTCCAACAGGGATTTGGATTCCAGGGTTTTTACAGCCCCCTTTCCAACCTGGGACGTTGAACCGTTTGGGTTGGAAGGATCCTTAAGGATCATCCCATTCCAAGCCCATTCTGTGACTCCACRGTTCCCCAGCATGGAGAGCTTTGGGAAGAGCTCTAAAACCTTTGGGAAGGGTTTTAAGTCAAAGCCATTGACGATGGCTCCATGTAAGGAACAAACACATCCCAAAAAAAACCCCAGTCAAGCCTGGATCCCATCCCCGCTCCGGGCGCTCTCCCGACGTCTGCGCCGGACGTCAGAGCCTCCCATCCACGATCCAAACTCGATTTATCCAGGGATCAGCCGGATGGGCACATTCCAGGCCTTATCAAATCCCGTTACAGCGGCCAACAATCCCATTAGGGGCCGAGGAGGGCCCATAAATCCCCGTGCCGAGTGACGGGCGCCCAGCGGCTCCGGGATTTAACGGATTCCAGCCGCTCCCGGGCTTCTCCCRAGCTCCAGCCTGGAATTTATCTCTGGCAAACAAACCCCGGGCGCTCCCACCTTCTCTCCCCAGCCTTTCCCACGGAGCTGTTTAACCCCATTAAGGGCCTGATTGCCCCTCGAGGCTGCTCCGTGACATTTCCCGGGAAGGGCTCGTTATCCCSCCGGTTTCCATGAGGGATAATTTGTTTGCACGCCCTCATTCCCTGTGATTTCCTGGGGTTTTGTTTTTTCCTCCCCCCAGCCCGGGAGCAGAGGACATCGGGGAGCTCTCAGGCAGGAGCCCACGGCCAATTACCAGGTGAAAAGCTGGGAATAATGAAGTGGCATTTAGGGAAGTCACTTCCCTCGGGATCGAGGGATGTGCGGCTCTGAAGGAGGTTCAAACTCAGTTTAGGCTCGGCTTAAAGCACAGCCGGGTTTGCCCCAAGCGGGGCTGAGCTGCTGGTGAAGGAGCTGGGAGGGGGGGTTTGATCCAGGAAAACGCACTGGGAGGATGCTCCTGGAATTCCCTGGATGCAAGCATTCCTGGGAAAATATCCAGGAATGCAAGGTTTGGCCATCCCTTTGGAAAGGGGTGGGAATCACAGGGGTGGGAATCACAGGGGGGATGATGGAGCAACACAGAGCTCATCCCACACTGGGAATTCCTGGCTGGATGTTCCCTTTTGTCCTCCAGAGCTGGATTCCCTCCTCTGTCCAATATGGGAATCCACTGCTGGATAGCCCCATTTTTCCATTCTGGGAATCCAGAGCTGGATTCCCTCCTCTGTCCAGTATGGGATTCCACTCCTGGATATCCCCATTTTTCCACTCTGGGAATCCAGAGCTGGATTCCCTCCTTTATCACTGAGGGAATCCAGTGCTGGATGTCCCTTTGTCCACTCTGGGAATTCCCTGATGGATGTGCCCCTTTGTCCCTCTGGGAATCCAGATTTCCATTCCCTCCTTTGTCCAAGATGGGAATTCACTCCTGGATATCCCCATTTTTCCACTCTGGGAATCCAGAGCTGGATATCCCCTTTATCCCCTCTGGGAATCCACTCGGATTCCCTCCTTTGCCCACTCTGGGATCCAACCCCTGGCTGGGTGTGGGGGAGTTTTCCAGAGCAAATCCAAMCCATGGATGGTTATGGGGATGTTTCCCAAAGTGTGGCCTTTTCCCACCTGGATCCATTCCCCGGATGCTTGTGGGGTGTTTTCCCAYCGGGATCCAATCCCTGGGGAACGTGGGGTGTTTTCCCATTGGGATCCAATCCCTGGGGAATGTGGGGTGTTTTCCCATCGGGATAAAATCCCTGGGGAACGTGGGGTGTTTTCCCACCGGGATCCAACCCCAGGGAATGTTTTCCCGCAGCCCGGTGCCTGCAGCCCATGGATGAGGGCTCCTGCCGGCGCCATTCCCTGCTCTGGTACTTCCACGTCCCCTCGGGCTCCTGCCGGCCCTTCCTGTTCGGGGGCTGCCGAGGGAACAGCAACCGCTTCCCATCCCGGCGGGAATGCCAGCGGCASTGCCGGAGCTCCGGAGGTGAGGCTCCTCCAAACCCCCTCCTCATCCCAGAGCGGGAAAACCCATCCAGGATTTCCCCATTCCCATCTCCTGAAGGTGCCCCACTGGGAATTGCCAGGGGTTTTCTTCCCATTCCCATTCCCAGGAGCTGCTGGAGATCTCCCGCCRGGCCAATTCCATGGGTGGGATGGGTATGGATTGTGCATGGATCCATCTGGGATCCTGGGATTTCAGGCCTTAAGGATCATCCCATTCCAGGCCCAAGGAGTCCAACAGGGATTTGGATTCCAGGGATTTTACAGCCCCCTTTCCAACCTGGGACGTGGAACAGTTTGGGTTGGAAGGATCCTTAGGGATCATCCCATTCCAAGCTCATTCCATGACTCCACGGTTCCCCAGCATGGAGAACTTTGGGAAGAGCTTTGGGAAGGGCTTTGGGAAGAGCTTTGGGAAGAGCTTTGGGAAGAGTTTTAAGTCAAAGCCATTGATTATGGCTCCATGTAAGGAACAAACACATCCCAAAAAAACCCCCAGCTTTAGGTCTGGATTAACACCCCAGGATTGGGGTCTCACCTCATCCAGGGATTCAGTGGGAAGAACTCAAGGAAGTTCGGCTTCCATTGCCAGATCCAGGGGGTTTGGGATCAGTTTGTGTGGATTTTCCCTCCTCTCCGGGTCATCCCAGGGAAATGGGGCCTGGCAGGAATGGAGAACCTGCTCTGAGCCGGGCAGGAGCTGGGACTGATCCAAGGAAAATATTCCTCTCTCTGAATTCCCTCTGCCTGGAAAAAAAAAAAGAAATCCATGAATTCTCCACAATCCATTAAAAAAATCTCTTTTTAGGATCATCCAGGAAAAAGGGGCACAGGGAGGGCTCAGGAATCTTGGATTGGGATTGATCCCATTCCCAGGGGTTGTTTCTCCCTGAGGTGAGGTTCGTCTGCTCTGGGTTTGAGGGGAAACTTTAAAAAGAGAGGAATTAAAGGCTCAGATCCGTAATTTTGGGAATCACTCCGAGGGCTTGGAATCCAGGAGCACCAGGAATGAATGAAGCCTCTCCTGCCCAGTTTCTTTTCCAGGGAATTTGCTTTAGGAGCCACTGGGAACCTCMGGAAGCAGCTGGAGGTGCCTGTGGGGAGAACCAACCCCCGGGAATGGGATCAATCCCAATCCAAGACTCCTGAGCCCTCCCTGTGCCCCTTTTCCCTGGCTGATCCTAAACAGAGCCAGGATTGGGATTTTGCTTTCCATGGGAMAATCCTGGGGTGTCAGGGACCTCCCGAGCTTGGGAATTCCAACTGCAGCCAACCTCTGACATTCCCACTGTTCCCTCTTTTTCCCAAAGCAGGCAGAGGGAGATGAGCAGATCCAAGGGCTTCACTTAAATCCAACGGGATTGGGAGGAGCGACCCCGACACCTCCGGGATGGACAAGAAAAACACGAAGATATTTGGGAAAAAATGTCGGAAAACTGGAATTATGGACACTGTGGGATGAGGGGAGGGAAACCCCTGGATGCTCAGGGAGAAGGAGGGTGGGAAGGGCAGAATTCCCGAGCACAAATTCCCAGGTTTTATTTTTGTAAAATAAAAAAAGTGTCTCGGAGCCGTGGAGTTCCGGATCGTTCTCCCGAAAAAAGGAGACCTTGGGAATGGCAGAGAGAGGTGGGAATATCTGGTTTTTCCAGCTGGATCGGGTGGGAGGGTGGAGCCCCATCCCTTTTGGCCTGGCCCTAAATTCCCTGGGGTCTTTAGGAATTCCCTGGGGTCTTTAAAAATTCCCACCTTTTCCTCCACTTGGGAATTCCCTGGGGTCTTTGAAAATTCCCTGGGGTCTTTAGGAATTCCCTGTGGCCCTTAAGAATTCCCACCTTCTCCTCCATTTAGGAATTCTTTGGGCCTTCAGGAATTCCCTAGGGTCTTTAAAAATTCCCTGTGACCCTTAGGAATTCCCACTTTCTCCTCCATTTAGGAATTCTTTGGGGCCTTTAGGAATTCCCTGTGGCACTTAGGAATTCCCACTTTCTCTTCCACTTGGGAATTGCCTGGGCAGGTTAAAAGGAGCCATCCCAAAATCTCCAAGAAAAAAAAAGAAATAGGGATCCAAGCCAGCCTTCTCCCTAAAAAACCCCACTTCCAATTCCACAAGGAGCTTGGAGCTTGTGGAAATCCAATAGGAGGTGTGAGAATCCAGTAAGAGGGATTCTGAATCTTTGGAATTTCTTGGCAGCTTTTGGCTCCAAATCCCAAATCCAAGGCTGGGGGAGGATTTGGCCTCCTGCTCCTGGAGTATCCAGAGGAGTTGGGAAGAGCCTCCCAAGGGAATGATTTGGCCCAAAAAATCCTCATTCCTGAGGGATCCGAGGGATTTAATCCAGGCTTGGAAGAGCCAGGAAGTGAGAGCTGGTATTTAGGCAGGCCTAAGGTTGGGGTTAAACCCGGCTCAAATTCCCATCAGAGCTGGGGGAAATGGAGAACTGGGAATTTTTTTAACCCCCCCTCTGGATTAATCAAATGTTCCCTATGGATTTGCCATGCAGGGCCAAAACATTCCGGGAACGTTTCCCTGGAAATGTCAGCTCAGCCTAATCGAGTTCCTTGGAATTATTTCAGCACAGGAGTAGGGAAGGGGAGGGGGGAGAGTTTCCAGGGCTGGTGGCTTTCCAGAAAATTCCTGAACATCCTTTGGGAGAAAGGCCTTTGGGAAAAGCAAAGCTGGGCAGGGAAAATCCGGGATTTACAGCACAGCCCCAGGCATCCTCAGGGAATTTGGGAATGAGGAGGGGGTTTGGATCACATTCCATCCAGATTTGTGGCTCCAGGGATGAAAATCCATGGATTTAGGAGCGCTCCAAGCCCCTTTTTCCAAGAGAGRATTCCTGGTGCAGGGAATGTTGGAGCTCTCCCGCTGCCGGCGGCAGTTCCTAAGCAACCCCGGGAAGGGATGGGGAGGGAGAGGAGAGGCTGGATCGGGATAATTTGGTAATTGGATAACGATCCRGCCCTGGAATGGCCACGGCTCAGCCGCCTCCAGCCCCTCTGGATGTGCCGGGAGCTGGGATTGGATCCGCCGGGAAGGAGCCGACAAAACCCCGGCCCAGAGAATTCCTGGTGCTGTTCCCAGCTGGAATTGGGCCCAGCCGGGCTCCTCAGTCTGGGATTTTGGCAGTGGGAGGAGTGGAAGGTGCCATGGATGCGTTAAGGAATCCTGGAATCACGGAATGCTTTGGTTGGGAAGGATCTCAAAGCTCATCCCACGGGCAGGGACACCTCCCGCTATCCCAGGTGCTTACAATTCCCATCCGACCTGGCCAAAATCTTGGAAAAGCCTCCGGGACTCCCTCCAGCCTCTCAGGGAGGTTTTCCTGCCATCCACGGTCATTTTGGGGTGAAATCCCTGTCCCTGTTCCCAAATCCCCATCCCCGCTCCCAAATCTCTATCCCCATTCCCATTCCCAAATCCCCCTTCCTAAATCCCCATCTCCACTCCCAAACCCCCATCCCCATTCCCAAATCCCCATTCCCAACTCTCCATCCCCGTTCCCAAATCCCCATTCCCAAATTCCTATCCCCATTCCCAAATCCCCATCCCTACTCCCAAATCCCCATTCCCGTTCCCAAATCCCCATTCCCAAATCCCCTTCCTAAATCCCCATCTCCACTCCCAAACCCCCATTCCCATTCCCAAATCCCCATCCCAATCCCCGTTCCCAACTCTCCATCCCCATTCCCAAACCCCAAACCCCCATCCCTGTCTGGAGCAGGAACAGCCCCTCCATCCCCGAATCCGCAGGGAATTCCCATTCACCCCTAAATCCCCATTCCAAGGGCGGAATTGCATCCCAAAAATCTTTGGGAAAGCCTGGAAAACCTTCAACGCCAGGCAGCTCTGCAGGGGGGAAAATTTGGGATGGGTTTTCCCCTGGAAAACCAAGGGRAAATCCCACCTTGGAAAATCCAGCACCTGGAACCACCCGGAAAATCCCGGGAAAAAAAAAAAACTCCTGGAAAGGCAACAAATCCCACCTGAAGGGAATGAAATTCCCGGAACTTTTCCAGCCTTTTCCAACCTCAGCAGTGGGATCAGATCCCAGCCCTGGGAAAAAGCAGGAGCTGCTCCTTCAAGGCTCAGATCTCTGGGATAAAAGTAGATTTTACGTCCGGAAACAAAAAATCATGGAAAATTCCTGGGTTCCCTTCACATTCTCCTGGAGTTTTTCGTCCTTCCAAGCAGGAATTTGCTGCCCACGGATCCAGGGAGGTGCAAAAATCCCTTTGGAAAAAGGAAAAGAGGCAGGAGAGGCAACAGAGGGAAAGAAATGAAAACATTCCAGGAAAATTTGAAGATTTGGGATTATTTTTCCTCCTCCACCACTTTTTCCTCCTTTTCCTTCGGAGGAAAAGGAACAAAATCCAAGTTTAATTCCCAGGAATTGGAATTTTGGGTTCTGGCCCAAGAGATTTTTTGAGAATTTCCAAAATAATCCCAATCCCCTTCATCCCAAGGAGCTTTCCTGACATTCCATTGGCATCCAAAGCTCCAGGCTTTAATTCATTTAATTATTTAATTAATTGAATTAATTTAATTAATTCCCAGGAAGATGAAAAAGAGCTGGAAATTTTTTTTTTTCCATTTTTTATGGAAATCCTGGAAATCAAATTCCCTTGGAAAAGGTGGGGGAAAAAAATTCAAAAAATTTCCTTTTTTTTCCCATGGGATGGAGTTTCCCAATTTTTGGCCACTTTGGGAAAACTTTGTGGATTTGGGTGATTTTGAAAGGAGCGAAAATCACCCCCCAAAAATGGGGATATGAGGAAGAGAAATCCCATAAAAATTCCCTAAATCAGCCCCGGGGCTGAGGAAGGGTTTGCTGTTGGATTTTTTTGGGAAATTGGGAATTTCCTAAGGGAATTCTCCTCCTCCCACAGCTTGGAAAATGCAAATTGAGTGGCAAAAATTGGGAAAAACTGAACAAAACCAAGCAGAAAAATTTTGGCACATCCACGTTTGAATCCCCCATGGAATTCTGGATCTCCTGGGCCAGGAAAAACTCCTGGGATTTGGGAATTYTTTTGGTTTTTCAAAGTTCCTGGGGTGGAACGACCCCAAATCCCTGATTTTTTTTTTCCCTGGTTTGTGGAGATGAAACTTTAACGAGCTCCAGGGGATGATTCATTCCCGGGAATTCAGCTCCCAGGAAAGGTGGGAAGGGGTCCTGACCCTCTGGAATCTGAAGGATTTTTTCATTTTTCCAGAAATTTGGGACTTTCCAGGGAAACTCTGGGGAAGTTTGAGGCCTCCAGGTCCTGTGGGATGCTCCTGGCTCGGCTCCCTCCCTTCCCAAGGGATATTTTTATGGAATTTTCCCTTGGAAATGCAATTTTTTCCTGCAGCAGATTCTCTTCTCTGCCCTTCCCAGGAATTCCCAGGGAATTCCAAACCGTGGCAGCCAAAAAACTCGGATTTGCTTCTCAAGGGATGAACCAGGAAATTCCTTCTTTTTCCTTTCTCTTCCCTATTTTTCCCTTAATAAAACCACCAGGAAAATTCCGTGTCTGGAGCGTGGATTTGCCTCCCACAAGGAACATTTTCCCTTCCCAATGAAGCTTTTTGTGGGAACATAAATTTGGGAGGGGATAAAATTCAGGAAAACGGCCCAGGATTGGATCCAGAGGTGGGAAAGTCTCTCAGTCCCTGTTCCCAAATCCCCATTCCCAAACCCCCATTCCCAAATCTCCATCCTTGTTCCCAAATCCCCATCCTTGTTCCCAAATCCCCATCCCCGTTCCCAAATCTCCACCCCTCTTCCCAAATCCCCATCCCCATTCCCAAATCCTTGTTCCTGATCCTTTTCCTTGCATTTCCCCACCCAGCTCCTCGCATTGAAAAGAAAACCTGGGAATTTCCTTTCCCAGAAACAGCTCCAAAATTCCAAATATTTGGAGGGGAAAAAAAACCTAAAATTCCCTTCCAGGCCCTCAGGGAAAGAGGGAAGCCAAATCCTCATTCCAGGGGCTGGAATGCTCAGAACTGAGGTGGGAAAAGAAGGAATTTGTGGAGAGGTGGATCCTGACTGGGCAGAATTCCCAAGGTTTGGAGCCAAAGGGGAGCTCCCACCATTCCCAGCTCGGATCCCGGATCCTCATCCAGGAATTCCCAAGGTTTGGAGCTAAAGGGGAGCTCCCACCATTCCCAGCTCAGATCCTGGATCCTCATCCAGGAATTCCCACCATTTTGGCTCCTTCTCTCCAGGCCGGGATTGGGAACATTTTCCCCACCCCTAAATCCGAGCCCATCCCGGCTCTCTGCTGGCTCCAAGGGGTTTCTCCATGGATTTTCCCCATTTTTAGCAGGATTTGCCCCATTCCCAGGATAATCGCTCTCTTCCTGCTCGGCAGTGCCTTTTCCAAGGAAATTTCACAAAGGAATTTGGGATCATTTGGTCCTGGAGCCTCCAGGAGAATCCCAGGCCACAAATCCCTTTGGAGGCACCACRGAGGCCTGAGATCTTCCTTGGATCACCTGGAAAAATCCCCATTCCCAAATCCCCACTCCCAAATCCCCATCCCCATCCTCTTCTGCTCCCAAACCTCGGGGGATTCC
>CADDXX010001266.1:11869-22072 GCA_902810485.1 Alauda arvensis | reverse complement strand
TGCACTCCCAAAACAAAAAACAATCAACCTTGGCACCAAAAATGAATTCATATTATTGATTTAATACTAATTATTCATTAAAATCTATTTTAAAAAGGGGACTGGAAACATCCATGTAAAAATGGGATTGGGAATATCCATGTAAAAATATGGGATTGGGAGTATCCAAGTAAAAATGGGAGTGGAAAGATCCATGTAAAAATGGGATTGGGAATATCCAGGTAAAAAATGGGATTTGGGAATATCCAGGTAAAAAATGGGATTGGAAAGATCCATGTAAAAATGGGATATGGAAATATCCTTGGAAAAATGGGATTGGGAATATCCATGTGAAAATATGGGATTGGGAATATCCAAGAAAAAATGGGAGTGGGAATATCCATGTGAAAATGGGAGTGCAAATATCCAAGGAAAAATGGGATTTGGAAATATCCACGTGAAAATGGGGTTTGGGAATATCCATGTAAAAATGGGAGTGGAAAGATCCTTGGAAAAATGGGATTGGGAATATCTATATAAAAATGGTATTGGGAATATCCATGTGAAAATATGGGATTGGGAGTATCCAAGTAAAAACGGGATTGGGAATATCCATGTGAAAATGGGATTGCAAATATCCAAGTAAAATAGGATTTGGAAATACCCATGTAAAAATGGGATTGGGAATATCCACATAAAAATGGGATTGGGAATATCCAAGGAAAAATGGGATTTGGAAATATCCTTGGGAAAATGGGAGTGGGAATATCCACATAAAAATAGGATTTGGAAATATCCAAGGAAAAATGGGATTTGGAAATATCCACGTGAAAATGGGGTTTGGGAATATCTATGTAAAAATGGGAGTGGAAAGATCCATGTAGAAATGGGATATGGAAATATCCTTGGAAAAATGGGATTGGGAATATCTATATAAAAATGGGATTGGGAATATCTATGTAAAAATGGGAGTGGGAATATCCATGTGAAAATGGAAGTGGGAATATCCATGTAAAAATGGGATTGGGAATATTCATGTAAAAATATGGGATTGGAAACATCCACATAAAAATGGGATCCAAGAGGATCCAAGAGGGAGCAGCAGCCTCACCTCATCCAAAAGAGGCAAAAAATCAGCAAAATTTTGGGGAAGCAGCAGGTCCTTCCTAAAAAAAAGATATCCAAGAGAAAAGGCCTGGAGCTCCCATGCTGGGATCTGCTTTGCCCTCCTGTCCTCCCAGGTGATGATTTCAGCAGAGATCTCCCACAAACACCTCCCAAAATCTGTGCTGAGCTCTCCCACCTGCTGGAAAAGGCATTCCCAAATTCCACACTCACTGCTGAACATCCAGCCAAGAGAAATGAAACTTCCAGWGAGGCAGTCCTGAACCCAAATGGAATCTTCACAGTTTGCTCCTGTTAAGTCTGAATAAAAAGAGCAAAAATTCATTTTTTGGCGTCGTTTCCATGCTGAGTCTGAGCACTCTGGCACACCTGGAATGCTCCCTCTCCCATCCCAGTGGATTTTCCCCAAAAAAAGAGCAGAAATTCCTTGTGAAACCTTKAAATCCTCACTCTCACATCTGGTTCTGTGCAGCTTTTTTGGCAGCTCAGAGAGGGGGCATCTCCTCMTCTGAATCGAGCTCAGCCTGTGGGTTTTGCACCTCTGAAGAATCCATTTGTGATTCTCTTTTATGACTCAAATAAAGCCAAGAAAGTGAAATGCTTTGTGCACATGTGGGGGATTTTTTTTTTAAATAGGTCTCAAAGAATTTCATCCATTTTCTGCCCAGAAGCTGAGCTCAGCCTGATGAACCTGATGGGGTGTAAAAGGCTGTTCCAGCACTGGGTTGTTAAAATGAATTTATTTTTTATCAAATCTGGTCCAAAGGCAGATTTTTTTTTTCACTCCAGAGGAGAAATTCCCAATTTTTAAGCAGGGAAAAGCCACCCCCTTATAGGGATTTTGGGGGGTGTCACCCCACGAGGGGACAGACCCCATCCCCTCCTCATCCCTGCCCCTTTACAGAGGGAAAAAGGCTGAAATGGAGGAAAATCCAAACATTTCCAGATGATCCCCTCAGCTGAGAGGATCCAAAAAATTCCCCCAGAGTCCTGCTGGAAACACCACTTGCCCCTGCTGTGGGGTGGGAGGGACAGCAGGGGCTCCTGATGGCTTTTCAAGGCAGGGTTTGGGGATTTGCTGCTCTGTCTGGCCAAAGCTGATTTTTTTCCAAAGCTCTGTCAGATTCCAAAACCTCCCTACAAATGAGTGTAGTGGTTTTCTGCACACAGCTGAGGAYTGAAATCCCTTGGGTGTGTTTTGAGGCAGGTGACTGAGGTAAATTCTTGGGATTCGAGCTGGTTTATGAGGTGGAATTTTTCCTTTATTTTTTTTAGGAAGGAGCTGTTTCTCCCCCAAAATTTTGGTGATTTTTTTTTTGCCTCTTTCGGACTGCTCCCCTTCCCAGGAAGAACCTTCTCCTAAAATCCAGCCTAACCCCACCTGACACAGCTSCAGYTCCCTCCCAGTGACCATGGATGGAGTGGGAATGGATGGAGTTTCAACAAAACCAAGGGCCAGGTTCCACTCTTTGACCACRAGAACCTCATGGAATKYTCMWGGRRCTYCTGGGGGTGCTGGTGACAGTGGCTGCACATCCCCAGGTGTGCCCAGGTGGGCAAGAGGCCGATGGCACCTGGATTTTAGCAGGAATGGAGTGGCCAGCAGGGTTAGGGAAGTGACTGTCCCTGTGCTGGGCACTGCTGAGGGAGCCCCTGGAATCYTGGGGTCAGTTCTGAGCTCCTCAATTCAGGAAGGACCTGGAGGGGCTGGAGCGAGTCCAGGGAAGGGAATGGAGCCCCAGGAGGGGCTGAGGGAGCTGGGAAGGGAATGGAGAATTCCTGAGGGAGCTGGGAAGGGGCTGAGCCTGGAGCAAAGGAGGCTCAGGGGGCCCTTGTGGCTCTGCACAAGTCCCTGCCAGGAGGGGACAGCCCCAGGTCGGGCTSTGGGACAGGGAACAGGGACAGGAGGAGAGGGAACGGCCTCAGGCTGGGCCAGGGCAGGCTCAGGGGGGAATCAGCAGGAATTTCTCCTGGTTGTTAAACATCGGAAGGAGCTGCCCAGGGAGGTTTGAGTGCCCAGCCCTGGAGGTGTCCAAGGAATCCCTGGAGGTGACACTCAGGGCTGGGGACAAGGAGGGGATTGGGCACAGCGGGGATTAGATGAGCTGGAAGAGCTTTTCCAACCCCATGGATTCAGTGATTCCAGGCTGAAACATCAGCACAGACACTTAATGAAGCTTAGTGCTAATGAAGGGCTGGGCASTGCCCWKCCAACACCCAGCTCAATGCCCCTGGGAGCAGGGATTGACTGCAGGAGCTCTGAGGGAGCTGCTGCACTGACAATTCCCAGCTGCTCCCCACTGAACCCCTTCCCTGCAGGAGCTGTCCTTGGCACAGGCCATGGAACAGCAAAGGGGGTTCCAGAGGTGCCACTGCAGCAAAGGAGGCTCTGAGGGACCTKGTGGCTYTGCACAAGTCCCTGCCAGGAGGGGACAGCCRGGGAACAGRGACAGGAGGAGAGGGAACGGCCTCAGGGTGGATATCGGGAAAATTCCCTCACGGAAAGAGCGATTAAACATTGGAAGGAGCTGCTCAGGGCAGTCGCGGACTCACCATGCCCGGAGATGCTTAAGGAACGACTGGACGCGGCACTCAGCGCTCAGGTCTGGYTGGCAAAGTGGTGCTCGGCCACACGTTGGRCTCGATGCTCTCCGAGGTCYCTTCCAGCCTCCAGAACGCCGCCATTCCCTGCAATTCCCAGGGCGAGCCCTTCCCTGTGCCTCAGTTTCCCCACGGCCCGGCCGCTCCCTCAGGCGCGCTCCGCCAGGGGGCGCTGCGCCCGCCGCCTCCCTCACGGCCCGCGCCGCCCTCTGGCCACGCCCCCGAAGATTCTGATTGGTCCTCGCCGCCCTCAGGCTACGCCTCCGCGGCTCCTGATTGGCCCGCGCCGCCAGCGCCGCCATTTTCAAACCGCCGCCACCGCCATTTCTGCTCAGGCAGAGACGCCGCYGCTGCCAGCYCCGYTSCCAGCCCCGCTCCCGGTGCCCRTCCCCATGGAGGCACAGCCCCTGGGCCAGAAACCCTCCAGGCGGAGACGGAGCAGGGCGAGCACCTCGCCGCCGGCGGGCGGCACCCCCGGTGTGGCCGCTTCCTGCAGCCGGTAGGAGTCGCGATCCCCCCGTGAGGGGCTGAGGGTGACCCGCGGGCCGTGTGTGCCCTCAGRGGGGACCTGTGCAAGGAGGGTCCTTTTATCTTCTTTACTGCCTTGGGAATGGGAGCCCCGGCCGGCTGTGAGGGGATTTTCCAGGGGAAATTCCATCCCTTCCCATCTCCTAAGGGGAATTCTTCTCCTGCGGGCTGTGGGAGAAGCCTTTGCCTTTCTGCTTCATGAGGTGGACGCTTCTTTCCTCAGGCTGGAACAGCTTTCCCTGCCTGTCCATTAATGAGAGGGTTTGTAGCTGCTCCTGTCACAGGATTTTAAAGGGCTGGGATGATCCTTAAGGATCCTGCAGTGCCACCTCTCGCTATCCCAGGCTGGCCTTGGACACTTCCAGGGATCCCAGGAGCAGCCACAGCTTCTCCGGGCACCAGGGCATTTAATCTCTCTCCTGGGCATAAAATCTACCAGCTCTGCCTTTATTCTGGTTTTTAAACCTCTGTGTGAAATTTCTGTTACTCTGAGATACCGAACGTGGGAGGTTTTCCCAAGGTCGCACCCTGAAAGAAATGAAATAATTTACCCTGAAGTTCAATTCATCTTTGCGTTGACCCCAAAACGTTCCCTGGGCGTGTCTGGAATTTAAACAGATTTGACCGAGCCAGATCAGCACAGATTTGGGTGTTATGTTGCCCTCAGAGTTAGGAAATTATTTCTCCAAGCGTGCAGGTGATGTGGGAACCTCTTATATCTGACAAAAGTGGCTTCAGTTACCTCAGCACAGAGAGTTTCTGTCTCCAGTTTCTGTGTTTGCACAGAAATTAATGTGAGCAGGGATCAACCTTTGCATCCCAGCTTGGCTCCGAGGGGTGAGAGATGCTCCTGCTTTTCCTCGTTTTTCCAAGGAAATGAGAGTGAGGATGGAGCAATCCCTTGTTTTGAAACCTGGAAAAGTTTCCCAGGCGCTGGGAGTTGGATGTTGTTAATCAGGCGACAAAAGCAAAGTAGACATTGATGAGCTCGGGTTTTGCGAGCATTGTGCGAGTTCTGAAGGGTTGAACGGGCTTTGGAAATGAAATGTTTTCATAGCGATGTTCTCTTGAAAAATCAAATTAATCAGAACATTTTGAAAAGCAGAGTCTGATTGGAGGTTTTGATGGTTTGGGATGGTCSAGCATTCCTGGGTGAGGCTTGGTTGTGTGGGAGAGGCCAAGGAAATCGGGCTGGAACTAGAAAGGAATTAATGCAGATAAGAATTATATCTATATAGAGAATATTATATGTATTATAGTATTATATATTATCGCTATATAATGTATTGTCGATAATTATATATTGTTAGATTCCATATAATTATATATTGCATTTTATATAATATATATTATGTTATTTATATTATATTATCTGTAAGAATTATGTCCATTTGGACACCCAAAGTGGTGCCAGTTCAGCTCCTCTGTGTTCTGGTGGTGCAGAGCCAGTCCAGGTTGCTTGTTCAGAGTAATGAAAAATTTTAACTGGGACAACTCCAGCCCAACTTCAAGTTTGGGTCAGCTTGGCACTTCCTGGTTGAGTTCTAAAAACCTCCAAGGACAGGGATTTTCTTACCTCTTGCAGCTTGATCACACTCACTGGGGCAAAATTTTCCTTGTATTTACTGAAAAATTTGCATGCTGCAGCTTGTGTGTGTGGAAGGGTCTGCTTCTGGTTTTATCTCCTTTGTAGATCGTGTAGACAACRCTTAAATCCCATTTTCCACCTTCCCTGGATCCCCTCTTTAAAGCTTGCCTGAATCCCTTTTTTTTTTCCCCACCTTCCCTTGGATCCCCCTTTTTTCCCCTTCCTTTGGATCCCTTTTTTAAGCTTCCCTGGATCCCCTTTTCCCTCTCCCAGGCCCACCCTCCTGCTCTCAGTCCCTTTATTAACCCTGGGCATGTTTTTGCTCCAGTTCCTTGTACCGGGAATGCCAGAGCTGCTCCCAGTATCCAGATGGGATCTCCCAAATCCCAGCTGGCCTCATTTGAGCTGTTTGCTTCCCCAACCACCACCACCAMCAGAATTGAAATTGTTTAATCCTCGCAGCTGTTGGGGAAGTGGCAAACCAGGACAGAGTGACAGAGGGGTTGTTTTTTTTTAATTAAAAAAAAAAATAGACCAAAATCTGGCAGCAGTTGGATTTTAAACTTCAGCCAAACGTGCCAAATCTCTTTGATGTTCCACTGGGATTTCAGCAGAGACCTGCACTCCCTGCTAAACCATAAATAYATTCAAATCTGCACAACAAGTGAGCTCAGCCGCTGTTTATCCGCCTCAGCCCCGAGTGTGTGCACACAGCCGTGAAGGAGCTTTTGTCCCCWGCCCTGAAACCTGAGCCTGGCTTTGCCCCAGTCTCAGCTCAGCCTCCCCCAGAGCCTCTGGATTCCCCAAACCCACCCGGCAGTGCTGCAGGGCGAGCTCATTCCCTTTCTTAGCCTTCCATTCTCAGGGCTCCGGCATTCCTGGGCTCTCTCGAATCTGCTGCTTCAGTGGGGTATTTTTAAAGCATCGAATTTCACTCCTGTCATGCTGCCTGAGGATTCCTGATGCTCCCAAAAGAGAGGGACAGAGCATTTGGAGCAGCCTCTTGTTTGTGGTGGCTAAAAAGGGAGGAGACAGCGCTGGAGACGGTGACTTCACCCAGTTATGAGCAGGGAATGTTTGAGCTGAGGATGCTTTTCACATCTTCTCATTTGCTATTTATCKGCTTTATTTATTGTTTGCCCCTCTGGCTGTGCACCTGCAGCTCTTGCATCGGGTTTCAGGTTCAAAAGTGAGAGGTGATTGTGGAGTGTGCCCAGAGAAGGGAAAGAAAGAATTACTTTCCCAAGGAGACATTCCCTTTCCCCCCGATTTTTTTCCTTCCCCCCGATTTTTTTTTCCCAATTTTTTCCCCGAATATTTTTCCCCTCCAGATCTAGCAGCACAACAAGTGGATGAATGTTTTTCTCTCAACCTTTCCCCCCCAACTCCACCTGCAAGGAGATGACACAAAAGCTCACAAAACCTTTTATCAGGCACAGATAAAACACCATTTATCTTGGGATTTGTTTGTTTGCTCTCTAATCTTGTTCCAAACTTCCCAGTTTCTCTCATCTGGAGGGGAATCCAGGTGAAGCTTGGAGGGAAGCCATGGAAATGAAGCTGAGGTCTCTCTCCTGCCCCAGGCASTTTGACTTTTTTTCTGGATAATGCATTTTTTCCTGGAGAATGCCTCTGGAGCAGCTCCTTCCACCTGGGAGAAGGAACCCTCCAACCCCCGGCAAGCCTGGAGCTTGGAAAATTGATCTTATTTCTCTCTAGACCCAGCTGTTCCCTGGAAACATCAACTCCAATGAGATGAATCCCAATTCACTGGCTGATTTGGGATGAGAAGTGTTTTTAGGAAGGTGGAAAAGATGCCCAGGGCTGAGAGGGCCGGGCCAGGTAGCTCCTTCTGGGAAGAGCTCAGATTTTGGGTTGGGTTTTCTCCCAAATTCTCACCCCCTTCAGCCCCACTGGAGGGGAGCTGCTTTGCTTTTGAACCTGTTCAAAAAGTCAAGTGTTCCCCTTCCACCTCTCCCCGTGGCTGTGGGATTGCTGGGTTAGGATGAAGAGAGGAGAAATCTGGAACGTTTTGTGTGAAACAAAACCCTCCCCGTTATCCACGCAGGAATTCTGTCAGGCAGAGCTTTGTTTCAGCACCAGCAGCGAGGAATTCGTGGTTCACTCCTCACCAGGATCGCCTTTAACGCGGCAGAGAATCTCAAGGCAGAGAATCCTTCCTGGATTCTGTATTTCACAAAAGCTTTTCAAAAACCTTCCCCGATCCCTGGCACAAGCTGCAGTAAATCCAATTGCCTTTCATTTACTCCCTGGCCACATTTCTCCCATTAAAGGCAGTTGTTTGTTGGCTGCTGACCCAGCCCCGCTGCGAGGGCCAAGAGCTTTTGGTGCCGATGCTTTTCTTGCCTTTCTTCTCCTTAATGACAGCTTTTCTGCCAGCGATGTTTGTTTGCTCTTGATCTGGGCCGGGATTAAAGCTCAGTTCCAGCCTCGTCAGGAGCACAAACGCTCACTTTTCCTTGCCAGCAGCACATCAAAGTTCACCCAAAYGGAAACTTCTCCTCCCCTGGAGAAGGTGGGGATTAAAATGGRAGGTGGGGATTCAAAYGCAGCACTTGAGCGTCATTGGAAGYKCCAAGCTTGGAGAAAATGTCCAAAGGCTCCCATTCCCAGTGGTTTGGTTTGGTTTTTCTCTTTCCAAAAGCAGGGAGTGTCTGGAGTGTGAGGAACCCACAACCACTTCTCCTTCCAGAGGCCTCAAACAATCCCCAGGAGAGCAGAATATCCCAAATGATGAATCCATATTTTGGCCTGAAATTAYTGGRAAAGGCTGTTGATWCTTTGGGAATCATWSATTAAAAARAAAAAAWATCCAAGAGGAGTTTTTACAGAGTTAAAACCCAACTTGTGTCCTTTTTTCCTTGGGCTCCTCCTCAGCTGTCCTTGGCACAGGAATTCCACAATCTTCCAGAACTGGGAAGAAATGATCCCTAAAACTGAGTGGGTTTGGCTGTGCTGGTTTCTTCCTGCTCCAGAAGAAAGTTCAGTGAAACATTTGAAGGTCACTTTGCTCTTTCCCTACTTTTTGAGTRCCAGGCTTTATTAAAATCCTGATTTTACTGGGCACCTCTTCCCAACTCTTGGTGTACAACTCTTGTACCTGGTGTTTTCCTCCAAGGGACACCGAAGGTGTGAGCAGCTCTGGAAAAGTTCCTGATTTTTTTTTTTTTTTTGTTAGGATGTGTTGGAACACATGCAGAATTCATAAAGGATCATTTCCTGTCCTTTTGGTGACCATGAAATGCTGGTGGTGCTGTGSAATCTCTTCTATTCCCAGTGCAATTTGATTTTTCTGTGTGCTCAGAAATGCTGTAAAATTAATTTTCTCATAGAAAAGATGAGATAAAGAGAGGAGAAAGAAAAATACCTGTAAARTCTTTTTAAACCCTGCTGATTAAAACCCAGGAAAAATTTTCAMCATCCCTATAAGTGCTGATTGTCTTAACACCAGGCTTTTAATTACTTCTGTGCTAATGATAGGCTGCTCATTATTGAATTGTAAACCCAGAGGTCAAACTGCATTTGGCAAATCATTCTCTTCCCTCTCAAATCATCCTCCTCACATCCACTTGTTTGTGCTGCTTTAATTGATATTTTCAGTGCAGAATGGGAAACCTCAAAAAGGGGATGAATTTAGGATGTTAAAAAATAAAGAGAGCATCTCTCCTGTAAAAATGGTCAGAATTTACCCCCTCAGTGCTTTTTTATCCAGTGAAATAAAAACCCAGGGAAGTTTCTTCCCCATTTTCCTTGTGAGGAGCTGCAGGAATTATTAATTWAAAATAGCTTAATTTATAAATCAAAAGCACTTGCAGCAGAGCTGGGCTTTGCTCTCCTGCTGTCTGAGGCAGGCTGTTAAAATATCTTCTCTAAACCACCAAATGCTATAAAATAAACACTTCTGCTCAGACAGGGCTGGAGCTCAGAGATGTTCCCAAAACAGAGCCTACAAAAGGTTTTTCCTCCTGTTCTCCAGCCTAAACTCATTCCCAGATCCCCTCAGAGGCTGCCAGCTGCTGCTTCTGCTCTCAAATCTCTTGGAATTTGCTGTGGGAAGAGGGGAAAAAGTCTCATGGAAAGATTCCCATTAAAGCTTTCTGGGCTGGGCTTTGCTGCTTTTACCTGATCCTCATCAGGTGGAATCATTCCAAAGGATGGGAATCATTTTGTTGGAATTATCCCAGTGAGAGAATATCCAGGGGTGCTCCAGAGTGGGCTGGAAGGTGCAGAAAATTTCTGTTAATAGGGGTTATTTTAGAGATGTTTTGCCAAGGAAATGTGCAGGAGTTTTCCTGAGTTTAAACCAGGATTAAACCAGAGACAAGCCTGGCTAAACCCAGCACTGAGCTGAGTTTAACTGC
>CADDXX010001266.1:0-11383 GCA_902810485.1 Alauda arvensis | reverse complement strand
TTTTTTTGCATTTTCTGGGGGGTATTTTTCCCTTTTTCCTCACTTTTCCTGTCAGTATTTACACTTTCTTTTCTGCCTCTCTGCTCTCACCTGAGGGAACAACAGGAAATTTGGGATTTGGGAGCAGCAAACCACAAAAATTAAAGGAAATTTTCAAAAAGCCCAAGAAAGATAAAGATAAAGCAATAATACATAGAAATAAGAATTATTCCCAGAAATAATTGGGATAAMAAGGCTGGGATTGAATGATCAGTCATTAAAAGGTCATTAAGTTAAACTTTTTCCATGTTTTTAATACAAATTTCCTGGAAAGCAGCTGCAGTTTAATGGGATATTCCATGCTTAAATCCATTCCTTGTTTTTTAATTTSAATTTTGCAGCTTGGTTGGTTCAGCTGGGGAACTTTGCTGTGAGAGAGATAAAAATCATTCCAGGGTTTCTCTGCCCCTGGAATGGCAGGAAATCYCCTGGATTGTGGTGTCCCACATCCTGCTGAGGAGGGGAACACCTCGTTAAAGGTGCTGCMCTAATTGGAATCAATTCTTAATTATTATTAATTGGCTGCCCAAACCTTCATTTACAGCTGTGACTGGACAGGAAGGCAAAGCTTGATCACAGCGATTTTATCTCAGTTTTTTATTTCTATTTTATTTTATTTTAAATCTGCCCAGAAATTCAAGTGTGAGGTGAGGCTCTCCCAGTCATTTTAAAASTGATTATTCAGTTTTAAATCCAATTATTCCAGTTCTGACTCTCAGATGTTTGGAAGGATCCCAGGTGGACAASGGGATTTTGTTTCCTCCTTCAGCAGCACCCTGAGCTTGTCAAGGAGGTCTCAGATAAAATGCTCTGAGAACATAAACCACATTCTATAAAATCCAAAAAAGCCCCATTTGGGTGGTTCTCTGCTCCTGCTGAAGCCAAAGAAAACCCAGACTAAACAACAACAAAAAAGGCATCGAGCCAAAAACACCTTYGGAATTGCAAATGGGCCCCACCTCGTGTGGAGGTGGAGGAACAGCTCCAGCCCAGTTYTCCTGCAGCTTTTAGCAGCCAATTCCAGGGATAAACAGCATGGGATGGGCCTGGAATCCCTGAGCAGCTCCTTCGGAGAGGAACAGAAAATCCTAAAAACCCCAAAAAGCCTCGTGGGGATCCATCCTTGAGTGTGGGGAAGGGAGGGGAGCTTTCATAGGAAAGGTTTGAACAGGATTCYCTTTGCTGGGTGTGATTCCAGAGGTTCTGCATCCCTCTGATCCAAACAGGAGCTCCTGGGAGGGCAGAGAACTCCCAGCTCCCTTGGGGAGAGGCTCAGGCTTCTCCTTTTCCCTGATTTTTCCTGGAGCCCTTTCTCCTGGAAGAAGCTCCCTCTTTTCCCTTGGGAAGAAGCTCAGGCTTCTCCCTTATCTCTGTTTTCTCCTGGAAGCTCCCAGGACCCTTGGGAAGAGCCCAGGCTTCTCCTTTTCCCTGTTTTTTCCTGGAAGAAGCTCCCAGCTCCCTTGGGAAGAGGCTCAGGCTTCTCCTTTTCCCTATTTTTTCCTGGAGCCCCTTCTCCTGGAAGCAGCTCCCACCACTCCTGGAAAGAGGCTCAGGCTTCTCATTTTCCCTGTTTTTTCCTGGATGAACCTCCCAGCACCCTTGGGAAGAGAATCAGGCTTCTCCTTTTCCCTCTGTTTTTTCCTGGAGTCCCTTCTCCTGGAAGAAGCTCCCAGCTCCCTTGGGACGAGGCTCAGTCTTCTCCCTTTTCCCCTTTTTTTCCTGGAGCACTTGCTCCTGGAAGAGGCTCAGGCTTCTCCTTTTCCCTGTTTTTTTCCTGGAGCCCTTTCTCCTTCCAGAGGATGAACTAAAGGACTCCAGAGCCACTTCTGGCTCAGGCAGAGCTCTACAAAAATCCCTTTTTCACTGCCTTCCTTTCCCTGTGGGTGAAATCCTTCCTTTCCCTCTAGGTGTCACCACCGGATTGGGAATCAGAGCTTTTCCTTTCAGTTCCAATCGGTGCCGGAATTTCACTCCTTTGAGTGAAACATTTAATACTGGGTTGGGATTGATTTCATTTCACCAARTCAAACACAGCAAGGCTGAAGGGAAATAATTCCTTAATACTTCAAGGTGATTTTAATTTTCTTTCCTGCACTGAATTAATATTTATGGAATCACAAAAAGATTTGGGTTGGGAAATCCCAAAGGATTTTAAAGACCTTAAAGCTCATCTCATTCCATCCCTTACCAGGGGACACCTCCCCAAGCCCAGCTTGCTCCAAGCCATGTCCAACCTGGCTTTAAACATCCTTAAATATTGTTAAATATCCTTAAATGTCCATGCTGCCACATTCCTTATCTCAGCCACAGATCCCAACACCTTTCCCAAAGCTCAAGGCTGAAATGCTGCAGGAGATGGGAATCCAGGAGTCTCCAAACTGCAGGAGGAGGGAGGTGGCTCAAGGTTCAGCCTGAAGAAAGGGAATTTATCTTTATGAAATCACAGAAAGATTTGGGTTGGAAAATCCCAAAGAATTTTAAAGCTCATCTCATTTCACTCCTTACCATGGCAGGGACACCTCCCCAAGCCCAGCTTGCTCCAGGCCCTGTCCAACCTGGCTTTAAACATCCTTAAATACCCTTAAATGTCCATGCTGCCATGTCCCTTAGCTCAGGCACAGATCCCAACCCCCTTCCCAAAGCTCAAGGCTGAAATGCTGCAGGAGAAGGAAATCCAGAAATCTCCGAAGTGCAGGAGGAAGGAGATGATTCAAAAGAGCCTGAAGAAAGGGAATTTATCTTTATGAAATCCCAGAAAGATTTGGGTTGGGAAGTCCCAAAGGATTTTAAAACTCATCTCATCCCACCCCTTACCATGGGACACCTCCCCAAGCCCAGCTTGCTCCAAGCTTGGTGTTAAAATCCTTAAATCTGCACCCTGGCTGCTGCCACGTCCCTTCCCTTCCCCTCTGCAGCTCCAAGGTCACCTGGGGAGGAGCAATAAAAGGAATCAGGGGAAGGTGTCAGGGGTCCTGCAGGCTCTGAGCACCTGGGTGGGCTGGCAGTGCTCCTCACCTGGCTCTGCACTTGCCAGCTCTTGAGCAAAAGTGGAGAAAAAAGCCTGGGTGGTTTGGGGGAGAGCCCCAGCATCAGAGAGACCACAAAAGTTGATTGCATAAAGGTGCAGTTAAACTGATTTCCCTCCCACACAGCCAGCAGGGCCTTCAGACTTTGGAGCTGCTCCACGTCTGGCTGGGGGATCAGGATCAGTTACAGAGCTTGGCTCACTTAAACTGAGCTTTAAAGAGGTTTTTCCAGTGAAGCCAARTTTAAAGCTCTCCACACCAGGTTTTGCAGTGCCTCTGAGTGATTTCATTCCTGAGGGTGATTTTGTTTTAATTCCAGTTTTTCATGAGTCCCTGGAGCTCCTCCTGTGGCTGTCCCTGGATCCCTGGGCTGGCCAAGGACAGGGAATAGAGGCAACTGTCCCTTCCCATGGAATTGAGGGATTTGTTAAGATCCCTTCYAACCCCAAACCGTTTTATTCTGAACTGATTGAAAAATATCACCCAGAGCACTGATTAGGAAGCATTAATTAATTAATGACCTGCACTCAGAAATGCCCTTGCTGTTTGTTCCATGGGACTTTGCCCAGTGATCCTGGCAGCAGCTGCCTCAAGGGATTGCTGAATTCCTTGGATATTTCTGAATTCCTTGGATATTTCTGAATTCCCTGGATATTTCTGAATTCCCTGGATATTGCTGAATCCCTAAAAACCCCTGGGTTTTTTTAGATGGTTAATTTGGATTTTTTGGGTGATTATGTCCCTGTAGCTGTCCCTCATCCACCTCAGGGGGCAGCTCTGAGCTCGTTCTGCTGTTCCCGGATCCTTTCTTTGTGACTAATCCTTCTACCAGGCAGATTCATTTTCCTTCTCACTGTCCAGGAATGTTCTCCTGAACGTGAGCAGCTGAGCTGAGGCAGATTTAATCGTGCTTTTCCTGTGGCCATGTCTAGCAGACTTTCTCCTCTCTTTAAAAGGAAAAAAAAAAAAGAAGAAAATCTGCTTTTTCCCCCTGYCCTGGCAGATTTATTTGGTGTGTGGGTGGTTGGCTTGTTTGTTGTAAGGACTGGAAATTACTGTAAGGCTTTCTTAAAACTTCTTTTATTACTCTCTGCTTCAAACTTGCAAACAAACTTCAGGTGTATTTATGTTTCTCTCATGGAAAGAGATGAGAGGCTCTGAACTCTGCTCCTTTTCTCCTCCTGTTTTCTGCCTTGGCCCCTGAGCTGCTTTTCCCTGCCAGGCTCCAGAAAATTCTCCCTGGAGGCAGCAGTTCCTCGTCTGTAACTGCATTTTCCTGCCTTTCTTCATCCTTCACTCTTGTTTTGTCTGACTTTGGAGCTCTTTTTTTTTTCCCCTCTTATTGCAGGCTTTTTTTTTCTTTGTCTCTTCTCTGCTCCTGCCTTCAAAACCTCCATGGGCAAATAACCAAGAAAAATTCCAAGATTTTCATCCCCACAAGGAGATTTTGAGTCAAACCTATTCCCTGCCACCATCCATGTCCAGATTAAGAGGAAAAAAGGGATTTCAAGGTGGAAAAGTCATCCAGGACTTGAACAAATCATTGCAGAGCTGATTTTCCTCTTTTGCTTTCCCCTCAGGAAAGGCGCAGGAAAAACAGGAGGTATCCAAACACACACAGAGGGGCAGGGAGGGCTGAGAAAAATTTGGGGTTGGTTTTATTTTGGGGTTCTGTGAGTGCAGGTTTAGCTCAGAGATCCCAACACCCTGCCCAAAGCTGCAGGAGAAGGGAATCCAGGAATCTCCAAACTGCAGGAGGAGGGAGGTGGTTCAAAAGAGCCTGAAGARAGGGAATTTATCTTTATGAAATCACAGAAGGATTTGGGTTGGAAAATCCCAAAGGATTTTAAGGACCTTAAAGCTCATCTCATTCCCCCCAAGCCCAGCTTGCTCCAAGCCCTGTCCAACCTGGTTTTAAATATTCTTAAATAGTCTTAAATGTCCTTAAATATTCTTAAATAGTCTTAAATGTCCTTAAATATTCTTCAATACCCTTAAATGTCCATGCTGCCATGTCCCTTAGTCAGCCGCAGATCCCAACACCCTTCCCAAAGCTCAAGGCTGAAATGCTGCAGGAGAAGGGAACCCAGGAATCTCCCAACTGCAGGAGGAGGGAGGTGGCTCAAGGTTCAGCCTGAAGAAAGGGAATTTATGTTGCCTGAGCACACTGAAMGTGCTTGAGCTGACTGAAATGGAGGAGAGCAAACGCTGCTGGAGCTCAGGAGCTCTCCTGGCCGTGTCACCCGAGCCCAGGTCACTGCTGCTTCCTCCTCCTGCTCCAAACGTGTTTGCCTTCTTTTCAGCAAGGTCACAATGAAAGGCACCACGGAAAGCAGAAGCATTAAACAAACCCTTTTATCCGGGCAAAGTACACCTTCGGCTCCTCGTAATGTTTAAATATTTAAATTATGAAGTCACTCGGCGCTGCTTTCCCCACCCAGGCCTGCTTCTCTTGCATTTTCYCTTAAATTGTGCAGACATTACAATCCCCAGCTCCACCCTGCAGCCATTTCCTGCCTCGCTGCTCTTTTTCTGCTTTTTCTCCTGCTCCTTCCAGCTCCAGTTTCTCCTCCAGGAGTGCCAGACTCTTCTCGTACCCAAATCTACCCCTGGCCCCGATTCTTTTTTTTTTTCTCTCCTGTGGGATCAATGCTAATCCCCCTCAGCAATGCAGGGCAGCTTTTTATAGCCCTGCTGAGGCCAGCGAGGTGAATTTTCCCTAAGAACGAGGCTCCCTCTGCTCCAGGTGCTGCTCCCAGCAGTGATTTGGGTGCTCAACAAATTTGTGAGGCTCCTTTTTTGTTCACCCCACCACTTCTGGAGTTTTCAGCTTTAGCTGATAAATTTATCTTCTCTGTTCCCTTTCCCAGTCTCCATCCAGTCTCCTCCTGATCCCAGCTTTAGGCAGAAATCCTGCAGCTCMAAGTTGGTTTTGAGGGGTTCCCACCACTGAAACTGGCAGGGAAAAAAGGGGATTTGACCTCTCCCACCTCAATCCCACAAAAAAAAAAGCGGATTTTACTTCCCCACCTCAATCCCACAAAAAAAAGGGGATTTGACCCTCCCCACCTCAATCCCACAAAAAAAGGGGGGATTTGCCTCCCCCACCTCAATCCCACAAAAAATGGGGATTTGACCTCCCCCACCTCAATCCCACTGAATTTTATGGCTTGTGCAGAACTGGAAAAACGCTGCCTTGGATCATTTTCAATCTGAGCTAAAAAAGGGGGAATTTGTGTCTGTCAGCACTCAGTGTGTGTTTTCCTGAGGGTTCTCGTGTGCTAACTCCTGATATTTATTGGAGCAAGCTCAGTTCCCACCAGAACYCAAAATAGATGTCTGGGTTTGAAGCAGCCTGGTCCTCCTTGGCTTCCCAGGGTTTCTGGGCACTTGGAATTCCTCTGGCCAGACCCCTGTCCCCAGGGACTGCTCCAAATAGGGCTCACGGGGGAAGGGGGCTCACAGGGGGTGTTCAGATCCACTGATCCCGGCTGAACCGGCTGGAAATGCTCAAAACTTTCCACATTCCCATGGAGCCCTCGAGGGGTTTTGTGGGAATGGAGGAAAGGCAGGTGGAGTGAATTGGGAAGGGTCAGGGGTTCATTAAAGCTTCACTTTGGTGCATCAAAACTCCCTGAAAATTCCTTCTCTCCCAGGGCATTGCTTTCCTGGAGGGATTTGTRTTTCCAGCATTTGCTTCCTTCCTCTTTCCCCCTCCAGATTCCTCAACCTGCATGGCATTTTCTAACACCTTTGCATCGACAAATCTGCTTTTATTTCGATTGTATTGTCATGTTCTTTTGGGTTTTCCCAGACCACAGAACTCCCTCCTGACCTTGGGACTAAAATGACTCGAGAACTATTCTGAGCCGTCTTTAGTCAGGCTTTATTCTAAGCCTTCCCAAGTACCTGCTATGGATGCCACGAGGCAAAAATGGATTTATGAACGTCCTGTCTGGAAATGTCAGGAGCTGGTGCCTCCTCAGCGAGATTCATTTCACCTAAAAGCCCATCGTTTAAATCGGAGCCTCAGCCGGGCTTTCTTTACAGCCCCTGCAGCAAGAGAGGCGCCTCGGGGCAGCTCCGGATGCCTGGCTGGAGGTGTCACCGAGCCCGGGAGTGACAGCACAGCCTGGGCAGCGGCTGACACATGAGATCAGCCGGGCCCGGGGCAGGGGAGCGCGGCTCCGGCATGTGCTGCTGTCCCCGGCTTTAATGAGCGCCATTAGCGCCGAGCTCCTCGTTCTGGCCTGATTGACAAGGGCCCGGTGCGCCCAAATCTGAGCTTTGGGAGGTTTTGGGATCCTGGGATCTGTGTGTCCTTGGACAGGGTGCTCCTGCAGCACCCAAATCTGAGCTTTGGGAGATTCTGGGATCCTGGGCTCTGCATTTTCTGGGACAGGGCTGATCCTGCAGCGCCCAAATCTGAGCTTTGGGAGATTTTGGGATGCTGGGCTTTGCATCTCCTGGGCCAGGGCTGCTCCTGCAGCACCCAAATCTGAGCTTTGGGAGATTCTGGGCTCTGCATGTCCTGGGACAGGGCTACCCCTGCAGCACCCAAGTTTTCTGGGAATCCTAGGCTTTGCATCTTCTGTACCAGGGCTGCTTTGCAGCACCCAAATTGGGAGCTTTGGGAGATTCTGAGATCCAGSTTTGGGTGTTTTTGGGATCCTGGGCTCTGTATCTCCTGGGACAGTGCTGCTCCTGCAGCACCCAAATCTGTGCTTTGGGAGCTTTTGGGGGATCCAGCTCTGGGAGATTTTGGGATTCTGGGCTCTGCATCTCCAGGGCCAGGGCTGCTCCTGCACCACCCAAGTTTTTTGGGGATCCTGGGTTTTGCATCTTCTGTACCAGGGCTGCTCCTTCAGCACCCAAAATTCTGCTTTGGGAGCATTTGGGATCCAGCTTTGGGAGCTTTTGGCATCCTGGGCTCTGCAGCAGGGACAGCCCTTGCGTGGATGCTGAGGAGCAAAATATTTTGGCAGCAGCTGCATGGCTTCTTCCTCAGCCCTCCCCTCCTCCTCGTCCTCCCCCTCCTGCTGGTGTTTGCATCACAGCCCTGGAGAGGAGAGCACARATCGCTCCCAGAGTGGGCAGATCCTGGAATGTGCTTACTCACCCGCCTGAGGATGCTCCTGCCTCAGCAGCTTTCGGTTTTCTCGCATTCAAGGAGAAAGTTCTCCTCTTTCCAGCCWCGGATTGTTGCCATCATCCTCTCTCACCTGCTCGGGGAATGGAGTTCTCTGCCTGCGTGGGGAGGAGAGTTTATTCCTGCCATATTCCCAAAAAAAAAAAGCCATGGGTGGGAGTGGATGTTTGGTGAAGGGAGAGCTGGGGGTGCTCTGAGGCATCACTGGCATCAGGAGGCTCATGGTTGTTGTGAGAGATGCAAATTAAAGGGGACATTTAGGTGGAATACCAGGAAGGAATTCTTTCCTGGGAGGGTGGTGAGACCCTGCAAGTGAGGCTGGGGCTGCCCCTGCATCCCTGGAAGTGTCCAAGGAAAGTGGGAGAAGGATCCAGGGAGAGCTTCCAGCACATTGCAGGGCCTGCAGGGGCTCCAGSAGAGCTGCAGAGGGACTGGGGACAAGGCCTGCAGGGACAGGACACAGGCAATGGCTTCCCAGTGCCACAGGGCAGCCAGGGATGGGATCTTGGGCAGGAATTGCTGCCTGGAATTGCTGGGATTGCCAGAGCAGCTGGGGCTGCCCCTGCATCCCTGCAATGGCCAGGGAAAGGTTGGAGCAGCCTGGGATGGGGGGAGGTGGCACTGGAGGGGCTTTAAGGCCCACTGCTGCTCTGTCCTTCAGCTTGGCCATGGATTCATGGATTCCTGGCTTTTCTCAGGAGCCCTGGGATATTTCTGGGCAGTCCCAGATGGGCTRTGCAGTTATCCCAGCTCCCAGGTTTCAGTGGAACCCCAGAGTTTGTGGGGCTGGGACAGAAATGAACTCCCTGGATTTAATAATCCCACAAAAGACCTTTGGTACCTGGCTCGTGTCACTGCTGAGCTGCTCTGCTTTGCTGGAGCACAAACATAACCTGGATGGCTGGAAAAGAGGGAGAAAGAGRGGGAAAAGAGAAGCTTTGAGTGTCCTTTTTTCCTTGTCTGGAATGGAGGAAAGAGGAGCCTTGAGTGTCCTTTTTTCCACTCTTGGGATGGGAAAAGAGGAGCCCTGAGTCCCCATTAAGAGATGTTTTTCCCTGTGGAAAGCTCTACCAGGGAGCTTTGGATTTCCTTGGAGCAGAGCAGGGAAGGTGAAACGGGAGGGAAATGCTTGGCTCAGAAGGGAAGTGTGTGGTGGGAAGATATCCCTGGATCCTGGAGCTGTTCATGGGCAGGGCAGCAGGGTGATTATTCTGGGATGTCAGTGCTGGTTTCATCTCCTCAGGGCTCAGCAGAGCTCAGGGATTGCTGTGGGATATTCCAGGAGCAAAGGCTCCTGCCTGGAGAGTCCTCTTCCCAAGGCAGTGTGTGCTGAATCCCAGCAAACCGCCCCAAATCCAGTGTTCCCTCTGGAATTCCAGCCTGCCCAGAGATTCCTTTGAGAGGCAGAGGGAAAAGAACAAAATCCAGGCAAGTCCAGGGAGTTCTCAGCTGCTCCATCCCATCCCTGTCAAACTCCTCTTGGAAAGCTGAGCCTGCTGGAATTCCTACACTGGAATTACCTTGTAAATTATTGCATTTTCAGACCCCATTTCCAGAGAGCCACCCAGCACTATTCCTGTTTAATCCTATTTAATTCCTATTTGCTCCCTATTTAATTAGGATTCTACTCGAACTCCAGCCTGGCTTCACCAACAGCATTTTCTCACTCAATCAAATTAAAATCCTGAGTTCTCTCTTGCTTTTAGCTATTTCAAACCTCTGCCCATTGAGTTTTCTTCCAGCAAAGCTTTATTTCCCTGGAGCTTTGCAAGATAAGGAGCCGTGACAAGCCCAGCCTAAGTGCCCTGAGTCAGGCTTTGTTTGCTCACAGCTTGGGAGGCCTCTTCAGCAGCCARAGCCTCTGGATATTGAGATTGATATTGAAATATCAACTCCAACCAAGTTTAAAATCCTTCTCTTTTTTTAACCCTGCAGAAAAGCTTTGAATTAAAATTCAAAAATTCCTCRTGGAGCTTTCTTGTTCTTATCATTCCAAGGATTCACTGATTGTTTGGGGGAAAAAAAACCTTAATTTTAATCTATTCTTGTTCTGTTCACCATCTTAAAACTGGTTTATTTAAGAACATCTTGCTCTGAAAACACCAAAAAAAAAAAAGAGGTTGGAAGTCGGAGGGGAAGGAAACACAAAATTRCTGCCCCAGCCTGAAGAATTTATTTTGGAACTTCCAAAGAAATCCAGAGTCCTGSCAGATCAAAGCGTTTCTGCAGTTTCCTGGAGAAGTCATCAGAAAGAAAGGGGGGTAAAAAAGGGGCCAGGCTGTGGAATGATGCTGATTTACAGGAAAAAGGGAGAAAAATGACATGAATGGGAATTCGCTGTGCTGTGCCTCACCCTCTGCGTTTCTGCTGACCTCAAAACCTCATTTAGGGCTTTTTTCCCCCCCTCCTTTCTTCAAAACCCAACGCACAAAACCCCAGCAGTGAGAAATGACAAACAACGCCAGGCTCGATAGAACAATTTGCTTTTTTTGACAAATMGCTTTGAGATCGAGGGCTGTTTGTGCAGCGCTGCCCATGAGGTAAATCATCAACCTGGCACTGAAATKCCCGGGACTCATTTGGATCCCTCCTGGCGGGAGGATCGCGGTGTTTATCCAGGGAACGGGGGGAACAATGAGCGCTTCCTCCTCGGCTCTCCGAGCCCAGCAATCGCCTGGCCCTTATCAATCCCTTATCTCTGAATGACCCCCACTTCCTCTGGGGCCACCTCTCCTGCTCTGCTATGCTGCCCGGCGGGTTTTACCTTCAGGGCTCTCTCTCTTTTTGCTTTTCTCACTTGAAAATCCAATGGAATTCTCTCTTTGGAGGTTAAAAATGCCCCCTCTGGACCATCAGCGTGGCGATCTCTGTTTGGACRGGGAGATTTTCCCCTGGCAGTGGAAGCCTGGAACATTTCATTTCTTGAAGCAAACAGAGGGTACCAAAACAGAAATGTTTGTTCTTTTCTGCACAGGGTTGAGTTGGATGGATTTGTTTTGCCTCGATGTTTTACATCGGCAAACTTTATTTTTGTGCCTTCCCTCCCTTAATCATAACCCTGAAGTCGTTAATCACTCTGTATGAATCAGGGTAATTAATTAATGAAGTCTGTGTGCTCTGGCTGCTCGTCCTGCCTCTGACACAGGAATTGTGCTGAGAAACAGAGAGA